>SZWC01000329.1:207692-229914 GCA_023375785.1 Penium margaritaceum | reverse complement strand
GAGAGCGTCAGCTGGAGCAGTTCATCGCGCTCCAGCTTGGCCTCCCTCGCCCTCCTCCCCAGGGAAGTGCGAGTTGCGTCACCTCCTGCCCTCCCGCCCATCCCTGCATGACTGAGACTGAGCTGCGGTTGTGTCCAGTCTCCTCGTCTGTCTCGTCATCTCCCGTGATCTCACCCACCCCACTCCTTGACGACATTGCATGGCTTGATGACTGGCAGTCTCGTTTCGCGCCCCCGTCCACCGTGTCCGCGTCCCTCGCGTGTTGCCATGTGACCGTGACTGATCTGGCGACCCCTGTCCAGGACCCGGCTGAGACCTGGATCATCGAATCCGGGGCCACGCATCACATGACGGCATCTCGCGAGGCCTTCAGTATGCTCGGTCCCGTCGGCGATGTCTCCGTTGTTCGGACGGGCTCCGGACAGGTGTTTCCGTTCTGTGGGGTCGGCGTTGTTCGTTTCCGTGGTCCGGCCGGTGACGTCTTTTTGACCGATGTTCTCTTCGTCCCTGGTCTCGAGCTCAGCCTCCTGTCCGTGACTGCTCTTGACCGCATGAGCATGGACGTTGTGCACTCACGTGGTGTCGGCACTGTGTCGTTGCGTCCGTCGGGTCTTGTCGTACTGCACGCCACCGCCTGTGGCAACTTGTGGCACGTTCCCCGCCTCGCTTCTTCCCCTCCCGTCTCCTCCCCGTCGGCTGCGACCGGTCANCTCCGGACAGGTGTTGCCGGTCCGTGGGGTAGGCGTTGTTCGTTTCCGTGGTCCGGCCGGTGACGTCTTTTTGACCGATGTTCTCTTCGTCCCTGGTCTCGAGCTCAGCCTCCTGTCCGTGACTGCTCTTGACCGCATGAGCATGGACGTTGTGCACTCACGTGGTGTCGGCACTGTGTCGTTGCGTCCGTCGGGTCTTGTCGTACTGCACGCCACCGCCTGTGGCAACTTGTGGCACGTTCCCCGCCTCGCTTCTTCCCCTCACGTCTCCTCCCCGTCGGCTGCGACCGGTCATGTGTTCATCACCAGCACGCTTTCTCCTCAGCACACCCGCCTCTTGCACCGCCGCCTTTTCCCTTCCACTCTGCCGCAGTAGAGAGCATGCACCGCACCCAACCGGCCAAGGGCCTTGATCCGGAGACCTTCCCTCTCCCATGCCCCACTAAGTGCATTGACTGCGCTCAGGGCAAGATGTCCCGGTTCACGTACCCCCTCTCTTCCTCACGGGCGTCTGCCCCCCTTGACCTTGTCCACTCAGACGTCATGGGCCCTCTCCCCACTGAGTCCGTCGGCGAGCATGGCCGCTATGTCCTCACTCTGACAGACGACTACTCCCGCTACCGCTGGGTCTTCTGCCTTCGGCAGAAGAGCGATGTCGCCCGAACCATTCAAGACTGGCTTGTCCTCGCGGAGCGCGAGTGTGGCCGCCCCCTGCGTTGCTTTCGCTCCGATCGCGGTGGCGAGTACCTGGGTGAGGCCACGACCTTTCTCGCCTCCCGCGGTATCCGCCATGAGACGTCTGCGCCCTACACACCCGCCCAGAACGACGTCTCCGAGCGGTGGAACCGCACCATGGCCGACGCCGTTCGCACCATGCGGGTCGAGTCAGGTCTCTTCGATGGCTTCTACTTTGAGGCCATGGCCTACATGACCTGGGTCTGGAATAGGGTTCCTCACGGTCCCCTTCCCCGCCAGTCCACGCCCTACCAGCACTGGTGCGGTCGGCACGCTGACCTCCGCCCGGCTCGCGTCTGGGGCTGCGTAGCCGTTGTGTGGCTGCCCGCTCCACAGCAGGGTAGCAAGGTTGCCCCCCGCGGACGCCCGTGCACCTTTCTCAGTGTGTCTCGTTAGTCCAAGGCCTGGCGCTTCTTGGACCCATCCCGACACTACATCGTCGAGTCCCGCGATGCCCTCTTTTCCGAGGACCTGTTTCCCCGCGACCTCATCCGCTCCGGCTCATCCGTGTCCCTCCTGTCGCATGGGGGAGTGGTGAGTCCGTCCTCCGTCCTGTCGCTTCCGGGTGACACATCACCCCGTCCCTCTGAGCCGGTAGCCCCGGTCGCAGCCGCTGGCCCCTCCGAGCCAGCTGACCCAGTCGCGTCTACTGTCCCCTCCGGGCCGGCAGCCCCAGTCGCGTCCGCTGGCCCATCCGGGCTGGCAGCCCCAGTTGCGTCTGCTGGTCCCTCCGGGCTGGCAGCCCCGGTAACGTCCGCTGGCCCATCCGGGCCGGCAGCCCCAGTCGCGTCCGCTAGTCCCTCCGGGCCGGCAACCCCAGTCGCGTCTGCCGGCTCTTCCGGGCCGGCAACCCTAGTCGCATCTACTGGCCCCTCCAGGCCGGCAGCCCCAGTCGCGTCCGCAGGTCCCTCCGGGACGGCAGCCCCAGTCACGTCCGCTGGACCCCCCGGGCCGACGTCTCCAGTCACGTCCGCTGGCCCCTCCGGGCCAGCAGCCCCAGACGCGTCCACTTGCTCCTCTGGGCCGGCAGCCCCAGCTGCGCCCGTTGGCTCCCCTGGCCCAGCAGCGCCTGTTGCGTCTACTGCCTCCTCCGGACCAGCAGCACCGTCCGCCTCCGTCGGACCGTCGGACTCAGCACCATCCTCTGCCTGACCGCGTTACACACGTGGCCTAAGCGGCAGCCTCCGACCTCAGCCAACTGTGAGCGCGCAGACTGTCGCTCCCCGTTTCGTTGTGCTTTGACCCCTTGTGGCTCAACGTGTCTCCTCCACTCCCACAGTCGTGAGTGGGGACCCTGGCACAAAGGCTCTCGGCCTGACCACTTCTGCCATTATCGCAGACCTTCACCCGGGCTCTGCATTGGGGTACGCCATGCTTCTTCATGAGCATCGGCATGCTATCGTGGCCGCACTCGCGCGCATCCCACCTGGGGCTCGTGATGCACATGTCCTCTCATTCCGGTCCACAGCGCGCCCAGAGGACCCTTCCACCCTACGCGAGGCTCGAGCCTCCCCTGAGGCCGCACATTGGGATGCTGCCTGTGCCGAGGAGCTCGCCGCTATCCGACAGCACCACGTGTATGAACTCGTCGACCTCCCTCCAGGTTGGAAGGCCATCAGTGCCAAGTGGGTCTTTTGGCATAAGTGGAAGCCTGACGGATCCTTGGACAAGTACAAGGCCCGTCTCACAGCAAAGGGGTTTGCTCAGGTCCCTGGGATCGACTATGACCAGATCTTCGCCCCAGTTGGCCGGTTCTCCACTAGCCTGGCATTGTTCAGCCTGGTCGCCCAGCACGGGTGGGAGCTGCATCAGATGGACGTGAGCAACGCATTCCTCCATGGCTCACTGGAGGGTGAGGAGCTCTACATGACGCAACCCCCAGGCTTCGACGATGGCACTGGGAGAGTTTGGCGGCTGCGGAAGGCCCTCTATGGTCTGAAGTAGTCGCCTCGGTGCTGGAACCAGGAGATCAGCAGTACGCTTCTCCGTGGCGGCCTCCAGCGCAGCACTGCTGACCCCGCACTGTTCATCAGCCCACAAGGTCAGACCTTCGCCGCGGTCCTGGTCTACGTCGACGACCTCCTCATTGCGTCACCAGACGCGACAGCCATCCAGCACGTCAAGGACCTACTGCACGCTGCCTACCAGATGAAGGATCTCGGTTCTGCCCGAGTCTTCCTGGGCATGGAGCTCGAGCATGATCGCTATCAGGGCGTCCTGCATGTCCACTAGGCTGCCTATGTGCAGACCCTATCAGTGCGCTTCGCCGAGGACTTGCCCCTCGTGCCCAGCGCTTCCTCACCCATGTCACCCGATGGCCAGGTGAAGTTGAAGAGTCATGACCCAGCTGTTGTGGGGGAGCCAGTTGATGTGACCACGTATCTCCGGGTCATCGGGTCATTGATGTTCCTGGCGACGACGATGCGTCCAGACATCGCGTTCGCCGTTAACCTCCTGGCCCAGTTTTCTCAGGAGCCGCGTCACCTCCACTTTGAGGCCGCGATCCGAGTACTGTGCTATGTCGTCTCGACCCCTCGGCGAGGCCTCATGTTCCGCCGTCAGCCGTCCGTCGTTGCAGTGGGTTACACCGACAGCGACTAGGCCGGCAGTCCAGACGGTAAGTGTCGCACTGGCTGGATCTTTCTGGTCGGGGGCACAGCTGTGTCCTGGCGCAACGGCAAGCAGGGGTGCATTGCACACAACACTGCTGAGGCTGAGTACGTGGCCCTTGGCTCAGGCGCGTGTGAGAGCGTGTGGTTGCGTCGTCTGTTGTCCGAGTTGAGCCAGTCTGTCGCATCCATCACCTTACATTGTGACAATGAGAGTGCCGTGGCCATTGCAGACAATGACGGTGTGTATCACACTCGCACAAAGCACATCAATGTTGAGTATCACTATGTGCGTTCGTTGTTGCACGACGACAGCATCAGCATTGTGTGGGTTCAGACAGCACAGCAGCTGGCTGACTTCCTGACCAAGGCACTCAAGCGGGACTCGTTTAAGAAGGCTGTGAGTTCAGTTGGTGTGCGTCCGTGACTTGCTTTCTTTGTCTCTACCTGCACTTCTGCATGTCCTGGGGGAGTCCGTGTGTTGACCATGTCTCTGCCCGCCCATGTGCACTACGCCTGTGAGTCATGGGGGAGTGTTGGTTTTTTGTGCTCATTGTGCTCTGTTGTGTCCTCCCGGCTTGTGTACATCGGCGTGCAGATGACTGACGGCGAGACTCGACGCCGATGGAGTGTCGTCCGGTGGAGCTGACTCACGCTGAGGTCGTCTTGCGATTCGCTAGAGCCTCCTCCCTCCGGTGATGTGTTCAGCTCCATCGGCAGGCCTCCTCGGCGGTCGCACTGCCGGCAGTCACTGCCGCCGCAGTCGCTGTCTGCATGCGCCGAGCGCGTACTGTCGTGCCTGCGTCGTCATGCACTGCCTAGGGTCCCAGTTGCATGTTGCATGGCCCTGTTTGGCAGCATAAACCATCGTGGGAACTATCTGGGTTTAGGCTGCCATAACTCCTCGCTACTATTTTTCTCTAGATTCTGACCGCACGGCTGCGTTCGTAGCGTCGGTATTATGGTATGGTCCAGTTTTCAGGCAAAACGGACGACGCCCGGGTTTTGGGCTGTCGGCTGCCTGGCAGGCCTCACCGAGAAAACCTGCCAGCCTGAACTGAGCTATTTTCTGATTGGCTGATGAACTGAGTAACAAGCTCTACAGAGCTGGGGGGGGGGGCTAGAACTTGGAGGGGTCCCCCATTGCTGTTCATTCTTCATTCCTAATCAGTCATTATCAGTTTTCAGCTGCTTTCTGGCGCTAACTCTGGAGCGCACGTTTCTGAGTAACAAAACCCAGAGCTTCCAGACTTAGACTCTAGAGCAGCAGACTGAGGGGGCAGCTGACTTAAGCAACGAGCGTGGAAGCCCGCACGCTGCATCAACAACGCTGCTGCCCCAACCTGCTGCATAGTTCCCTTTTGATCCAGCCACCAGCAGCTGCCGGACGATTGCCACGACGTTCCGGGTGCTTGCTGGGGTGCTCTGTAGTTTTTCTGCAGGTGCTAGAGTTTTCTCGGTGGACTGGCTCTTGAGCCCGATTTGCATGTTTTGTATTATCCGTCCACCGATTGATGCCGGACTTGTACGTGTGACCAGTCGTAGCGTCCGGCTCGAGATTATGCATATCTAGGTTTAGACGGTGTTGCGTTTGGATGCCTGTGCGCAGAGTTACGGCCAAAACAGTGATTTTTGAGCTGGTTTTAGGACAAACTGACACTGCTGCGTGCGTCACCCGCCGTGTGTCGCGGCAGGTGTTTATGCTGTGTGCTTGTCAGTTGTCATCTCTCTCTGCATTACTAAGCTATTGGAGCTTATGAGACTTTGCGCGTCTCCCTAGCCTGATCCTTGCTGTTTCTTGCACCTGCTTGCTTGCTAGTGCGTCAGTTGACTGGACAGTGTCGCCACGGCAATAGCAGCAGGGTTAGGAAGCTTCCTAGCAATTTCTCATGGTATCATAGCAGCGAGACCCCTCTCGCTGANAGAGTTACGGCCAAAACAGTGGTTTTTGAGCCGGTTTTAGGACAAACTGACACTGCCACGTGCGTCACCCGCAGTGTGCAGCGGCAGGTATTTATGCTGTGTGCTTGTCAGTTGTCATCTCTCTCTGCATTACTAAGCTATTGGAGCTTATGAGACTTTGCGCGTCTCCCTAGCCTGATCCTTGCTGTTTCTTGCACCTGCTTGCTTGCTAGTGCGTCAGTTGACTGGACAGTGTCGCCACGGCAATAGCAGCAGGGTTAGGAAGCTTCCTAGCAATTTCTCATGGTATCATAGCAGCGAGACCCCTCTCGCTGAGCTGCGCCGCAGAGACGCAGCACAGGCAGCAGCAGTGAGAGTCACCGCCGCCGCCACATCCTGGGACCCGTCATAGCCGACGTTGGCAGCAGCGACGTCACCACGCAATCGCCACCAACGTAGCAAGTGGAGCTGCGGTAGTGACAAGATCCAGCAGCCACGCTGGCCAGCAGCAGCAGCACCTGGTGGCAGCAGCAGCACCGGGTGGCAGCAGCAGCCGTGTCTGGCTGCCAGCCTGTACACAAAAAAAAGGAGTAGCAGCTCGCAACAGCAGCTTGCGGCGGCGGCTGCGAGCAGTGGCAGCGCAAAAAAATGAAAAAAAAAGGGAGTAGCAGCGGCACCAGCTTCCAGCTGCGCCGGCACCAGCAGCCGCAAGCAGCACCAGCAGCGGAGCAGCAGCAGCGAAGCAGCAACAGCGACAGCAGCAGCATTGCAGCAGCGGCAGTGGCTACAGCAGCGCAGCAGCAGCAGATCCGCGCAGCGGCGAGCTTGCGCAACACTGCTGCTGCACAGCAGTGCTGCGCAGCTGCGTAGAAACTGTGCAGCACTGCGCAGGCCTGCGTGGCACTGCGCAGGCCTGCGTGGCACTGCGCAGGCCTGCGCAGCCCCTACGCAGCCCCTGCGCAGCCGCGAACAGGGGGTGACGAGGTCACCCCCACCGGTCACGCGGGGTTCGCGTGACTGCCCCAAAGAAAAAACCGCTGGCGTAAAAAACGCTAGCGAAAAAACGCTAGCGTTTTTTCGCTAGCGTAAAAAACGCTGACATCATCACCGACTCTGCTGACGTCAGCAGTTTTGGGGTCAAAACATCAATTTTTCCAGACGTTTCAAGTCCTCGAGAAACGCTGTCAGTTTCTTGTTTGGAGTATTTTTGACGTTCGGCCCCATACTGAGCGTTGCGATGGCACCGGTCCGTGACAAGGACAAAGGACTCGTTGACCCCTCTTCCTCCTCTTCGGGCGTTATGAGTCCGCTATCGCAGTCACGCATGATCGACGAGCTTCGTCGGTCACAGGACGAGATGCGCCGGCAGTAGCAGAGGCAGTCCGACGCATTGCAGGAGATCACAGAGTTACTACGGGGTCGTTCGATGGCTTCACAGAAGCCACCTGGAGGATCTACTGGAGCTGCACCATCTGCTCAGCAGTCTACGCCCTACACAACGCCGCGGCCTCAGCATCACTCATCACAGGTGGACTCCTGGGATGAGGAGGAGATTGAGGATGACTCACGCGAGCACGAGATTCGTGTGCTTGAGGAGCGCATCCGTGAGTTACGTTTGGGATCACAGCCTCCCACTCCGCCACCTTCTCGCTGTCAGGATCAGCCGCGTCGTTCAGCAGCGTTCACCTTTGGTGGTGTTTCTCTCACTGGTGGGCTCCCCATACCTCGTCCACCGTCTCCCGAACCTGAGATTGCCCTCCCCACGGAGCGGTGACCGAAGGACTTTGAGACACCTCCATCCCGTTACGACAGTGAGGAGGGCTTTGATTGCTAGGAGACCTTATCTCAGGTGTGGGCCGATTCTGAGGGTGTCTAGCCCTACTACCACAGCATGTACCAGACCCGCGATGCTCACCAAGTCCAGACAGTAGCGAGAGCGATGCGGGGTCTACTCTACGCCATGCCGCGGGAGACTGTGGTCGACTTCCGACCCTTTCTTGGTGAGGCCGGGACCGGGACTGGAGCAGATCCACGTCAGGGGTGGGAGCTGGCCCTGAAACTTCTCGCTGCGGAGACCCATGCCACGAGGGCGGCCCGACTACGTGAGTTTCACTCCCTCCGTCAGGGTCCCACGGAGCTTGCAGCTGACTACTTGAGGCGCGCAATGCGCCTTTACAAGCGCCTTGGGACCTGTGGCGGGACGCAGCTGTGGGCACTCGACACCATCATGATGGGGGCGCATTTGGACCACGTGAAGCTCTTTATGGGCTTCGATCGTGTGGCTCTCTCTGAGTTGTCAGAGTCACTACAGCTCCTTCCTTGGGCCCATCGCTACTTCATCCAGGCCACATCGGCTCATGAGGCTGCCATCGCCCATCAGCAGAGTCCACTTGTTGCAGCAGTGACTGCGACGCCTCCTACGCCTCTGTCCCTGCTCACCAGTCCCACCTCCACCGCTTCCTCCACCTCCTCCTCTACACCGAGCGGCCACACTCAGGGCGTTGCAGCGGCCGCACAGGGGAAGAAGGGGAAGAAGCAACGTGGGAAGGGACAGCAGCAGCAGCAGCAGCAGCCGGCGAGTAGTGGCAGTGGACGTTCTGTCCAGTGCTACAACTGTGGAGGCGCTCACCGCTACACGAAGTGTGAGCAGCCCCTTGACTGGACTTGGATCATGCGCGGCCTTTAGGCGGCGCACACGCAGCGGATTTCCTCCCGTGACACACGGACTGGGCGCGCTGCGACCACGAGTGCAGCAGACGCATCCGTTTCATCAGGTGGCAGCGGTGATGTGGATCCTCGGGATCGCACGATCGCGGAGCTTTGTCAGCTGCTGGCGCTTTGTACTCAGGGAGGTGCGAGTATGTTATCACTGCCGAGTGGTCCCGATACAGCTTGTCTTACTGCATCTGTTGCTCGTGATGATGCCTGTGGTGGAGCTGTGATGGCTTGCGATGAGGATGGACGTGACAGTACCGACTGGCTTGACGAGTCACATATCCGTGTTGTTCGTCGTTGTCCCTGGTCCTCTGCTGAGCGTCTAGTAGAGGCAGAGTGTTCTGTGGCCCGTTGCTCAGTGTCGACGACTGGTCGTGAGCCGGGTGGCACCTGGATTATTGATTCAGGGGCCACCCATCACATGACCTGTCATCGTAGTGACTTTGATGTGCTCGGTCCCGTTGCGTCCGTTCGGTCTGTTCGCACAGGGTCTGGTCAGTCGTTGCCTGTGCAGGGAGTTGGAGTTGTGCGGTTTGATGGTCCGTCTGGCCCCTTGTACATTTCTGACGTACTATTTGTCCCTACTCTTGAGCTCAGCCTGCTCTCTGTTTGTGCATGCACCAGGATGGGTCTCCCTGTTGAGCACTCTACTGACTCTGCCACAGTGACTCCTCTTGATACACGCGCCATCGTGCTTCGTGCCTCTATCGTTGATGACCTGTATCGTGTGTCTCGTTGCACTCCCTCTGTCTCTTCTCTACCTCTCCTCTACGCGAGTGTTTGTCAGTGGTGTTCTCTCCCCTGAGCACCAGCGCTTGTTACATCGTCGCCTCTGCCATGTGAGCTCGGACACTGTGTCCAAGCTCTTTCGCACTGAGCCAGCCCTCGATCTTGACGCAGCTTCCTTTGAGAAGCCGCCCAAGACCGACTGTCTTTTTTGCGCCCAGGGTAAGATGCATCGCTGCTCTTACCCTGATTCCTCCTCCTGGGCACTGCGCCCACTAGAGTTGGTCCACTCGGACCTTCTCGGTCCTCTTCCACTCGAGTCCCTCTCTCATCGGGGTCGATATGTTCTCACCCTGACCAATGACTTCACCCGGATGCGGTGGGTCTACAGCCTCCGCCACAAGAGCGATGCCGCATTGGCGGTTCGCCTGTGGCTTGTGATGGCTGAACGTCAGTCTCGTCACACCCTGCACACATTCCGCTCAGATCGTGGTGGCGAGTTCTTGGGCGAGATGGATGCCTAATTTGCCGAGCACGACATCTTTCACCAGCTTTTGGCCCCTGCTACACCACAGCAGACCGGTGTATCTGAGCGTCGGAACCGCACCATGGAGGATGCGGTTCGCGCTATGCGGTCTGAATGCGGTCTACCGGAGTCCTTTGCCTTTGAGGGCTTCTCCTACATGACGTGGGTCTGGAACCGCTTGCCGCATGGTCCACTCCCAGACCATGTCACATTGTACGAGTTGTGGTTCCGCCATCGTGCTGATCTCCGTCTTGCTTGCGTTTGGGGGTCCCTTGCCTGTGTCTGGTACACCAGGGATCAGCAGGGGTCTAAGGTCTCACCTCGGGGACGCATGTGTACCTTCCTCGGCATCTCCCCGCGGTCGAAGGCCTGGCGTTTTTGGGACCGTGCTCGCCATCGCATTGTCGAGTCTCGAGATGCTCTCTTCTTTGAGGCTCTCACCTATCGCGACTTGTCCAGCATTCTGTCGCTGGCCGCAGACCACGTTCCTACTTGTGTGGCCTCCCGGCGGATGGGGGAGTCTAGTCCTGCGGATGGATCCGGCCGGGCCTCCTCACCTGTGGTCCGGTCTGCGGCTGCTGACGATCTGGCCATCGTGGCTGTGGGTCCAGTCGCCTCATCAGTACCCTCTGGCACACCTGATCCCGTGCCGGTGTCAGACTCCTCTAGTGCATCCGATCTCGCGCCTTAGCCGGTCCCATGTGCCACACCAGATCCCGTACGAGCGTCAGTCCCCTCTGGCACACCTGATCCCGTGCCGGTGTCAGACCCCTTTGGCACACCTGATCTCGTACTAGTGTCGGTCCCCTCTGGCACACCTGATCCCGTGCCGGTCTCAGACCCCTCTGGCACACCTGATCTCGTACCAGTGTCGGTCCCCTCTGGCACACCTGATCCCATACCAGTGTCAGTCCCCTCCGTCACACTCACTCCCGTGCATGCACCCATATCCCCTACGGCTCTGGCTCAGCAGCCTTCCCCACAGCCTGAGGTGAGCGCTGCATCGGGCTACTCCCGCGAGCCCAGGCGATCGCCTTCGACCATTGGCCTCTAGGACTCAGAGGACTGCTAACTCTGCGCCCAGACGCCCGACTCGTAGTGTTCAGAGTGGCGAGTCTGGCACGAAGGCCCTTGGCCTAAGTGTCCAGGCAGACTACACTGAGGTGCACCCAGCATGTCCTGTCGGCCACGAGTTGGTCTCTCGAGAGTTCTTGGTCGCTTGCGATGCCGCAGCCGACCTTGTCGTGGTTAGACCAAGTCCAGAGGCGTGTGTCTTAGCCACCCGGAGCACTCCCTCGACGATGCTTGATCTAGGCACGTTGAAGGAGGCACTCTCAGCTCACAATGCAGACGTGTGGCGTGCTGCTTGTAAGGATGAGCTGAGAGCTATCCGTGAGCACGGTGTCTATGAGCTTGTCGACCTCCCGCCTGGGCGGAAGGCTGTAAAGGCCAAGTGGGTCTTTCGCAAGAAGGTGAAGCCTGATGGAACACTGGATCACTACAAGGCTCGCTTGACGGCCAAGGGGTTCTCGCAGGTTGAGGGAGTAGATTTCACTGACACCTTTGCACCCGTTGGCCGCATGACCACCGCTCGCGCTTTGTTCGGGGTTGTTGCTCACCACGATTGGGAGCTGCACTAGATGGATGTGAACAACGCGTTCCTCCATCGCACCTTAGAGGAGGAGATCTACATGGTCCAGCCACCTGGATTCGAGGTCGGTGACAAGGTCTGGCGCTTGCGCAAGGCCTTGTACGGCCTGAAACAGTCACCGAGGTGCTGGAACTTGGAGATCACTGGTACACTGACACGTGCCGGTTACGTACAGAGTGACGCTGACCCGTCCCTCTTTCTCAGACGGACAGCTGAGAGTTTCACCGCCATCCTGGTCTACGTGGACGACCTCCTGATTGTGTCTCCTTCTATGGAGGCCGTGAAGGAGGCCAAGGCAGTTCTACAAGCTGCCTACAGGATGAAGGACCTTGGTCTTACAGCTGTGTTTCTCGGGATGGAGATCGTGCGTGATCGTCAGCGGCGGACACTCTTGTTGCATCAGGCACGTTACGCCCACGTTGTGGGGGAGCGGTTTGCTGACCTCCTGGGTGCAGTTCCTGCAGCCTCCACCGCCATCACACTTGACAGGCAGGATGCTCTGAAGGGGAATGACCCCGCTGACCTGGGGGAGACAGTGGACGTGACCCTGTACTTGCGCGTGATTGGCTCCTTGATGTACTTGGCCACTACCACACGACCCGACATTGCCTTTGCCGTCAACCTCCTTGCACAGCTCTCACAGTGTCCTTAGGCGAGAGCCCTTCATGCGGCTGTGCGAGTGGTGCTGTACGTGGTGTCCACACCGTACCTCGGACTCTGCTTTCGATGGCAGTGTTCGGTGGTAGTCGACGGCTACACAGACAGTGATTGGGCGTGGAGTCCTGATGGGCGCAGGCGGATAGGCTATGTGTTCTTGCTTGGTGGCACCGCTGTGTCGTGGCGTAGTGGCAAGCAGGGTTGTATCGCACGTAGCTCATCAGAGGCTGAGTATGTTGCTCTAGGGGCTGGGGCTGCTGAGGCGGTGTGACTGCAGCGTCTATTTCGTGAGTTGCGTCAGTCCGTGCCTTGCATCGTTCTGCGCTGTGAAAACCAGAGTGTTCTTGCCATTGTAGAGAACTCTGGTGTGTTTCATGCACGCACGAAGCACATTGCTGTTGAGCATCACTTTGTGCGTGATCTTGTGGAGCGACAGGTGATCTCCATCATCTGGGTCGGCACGGACATGCAGCGGGCTGACTTCTTGACGAAGGCATTTGCACGTGGAAAGTTCATGGTGGCCATTCGTTCTGTCGGGCTATGCCTCTTGCCTGAGAGTGGCTGAGAGTGGGGTGTGTGAGCATGGACTGTTGAGCATCTTGTTGTGCACCTGTGTCAGTTATGCACGTGTATGGACATGCGTACCATTAGGTCATGGGGGAGTGTTGTGGTATGAGTTGTTTCCGTCCATTTGTACAGCTTACTGTGACCACTCGGCCGTGTCCATGCTCGTGCAGATCCCTGATGCGGGCCCAGCTGGCGCCGGAGCACTGACGGTTGGTGGATCCAGCCACCAGCAGCTGCCGGACGATTGCCACGAAGTTCCGGGTGCTTGCTGGGGTGCTCTGTAGTTTTTCTGCAGGTGGTAGAGTTTTCTCGGTGGACTGGCTATCGAGCCCGATTTGCATGTTTTGTATTATCCATCCACCGATCGATGCCGGACTTGTGCGTGTGACCAGTCGTAGCGTCCGGCTCAAGATTCTGCATCTCTAGGTTCAGACGGTGTTGCGTTTGGATGCCTGTGCGCAGAGTTACGGCCAAAACAGTGGTTTTTGAGCCGGTTTTAGGACAAACTGACACCGCCGCGTGCGTCACCCGCCGTGTGCCGCGGCAGGTATTTATGCTGTGTGCTTGTCAGTTGTCATCTCTCTCTCTGCATTACTAAGCTATTGGAGCTTATGAGACTTTGCGCGTCTCCCTAGCCTGATCCTTGCTGTTTCTTGCACCTGCTTGCTTGCTAGTGCGTCAGTTGACTGGACAGTGTCGCCACGGCAGCAGCAGCAAGGTTAGGAAGCTTCCTAGCAATTTCTCACATTTCACACCAAGTGCCAGCTTGGTGATGTCACAGTGGGCAGGGCCATACCATATTGCCCCTTGTTTGATCTATACACTACCTAACTAACTCATACCGTGACCTCTCGGCTGGTGTACATGCTCGTGTAGACGATTGACTGAATGGACGCTGATGCCGATGGGACGTTGTTTGTTAAAGGAAAAAGGATGTGTCGTCGTGAAGCCAAGCGTTTGGTTCTCCTCCTCGTGCTTTTGATACGGCACCCCCGCATGAAAAGCTCCATCGGCAGCTACCCTTGGCTGTCACATCATAAAGAGTCGTAGTTGGCTCTCAGGAGCAATGTAATCGGCACTTGATTTCGGGCAGCCGTAACTCCTTGTGGCTATTCTCTGGATAACGAACTACTATCTTGAATTATGTTCTTATGCAAATCTTCGGAGTGTGAACGCGACCCAAGACTTCGAGACCAATTCACAACGCTGGTCTCCTTTTGTACTTCGTGGACATGGACAGACACCATTCTCTCAAAGAAAGAGTACTGCTCACACAAGGAAAATAGATGGAAAGAAGTAAGACCCAAGCTTGTAAGTGTTGTGATCTGTGACGTTCCTGCCGATAAGGCAGCACACTGATCCTATCTGCGGATCTTGAGGTGGATCCGGATGCTTGGGACCGATCCTAGACCTGGATCCGGATGTTGGTTTGTGTACCACAGACACGTTGTGACCTCTGGCCTCGCTGCACACTCACTGCACTGACGCATGTGACTGATGCTGGAGGGAATTCTGGGGGTGACGCCGTAGCTCAAGTGGAGGTGACTCGTGGACGTGCAGAGAAGACAACCCAGAGCCACTCACAGGATTGAGAGTTCCCCCCACCGTAGGATCTCACAAAATCAATTCTTGATGACACTAGGGTTCCTAGTGACACTTGTTTGGGAGGGGGGGAGATCGTGGCAGGGTTGTTCTCACGGCCTGGACTTGGATTCTCTTGCTGACAGGTTAATGCGTGTGACAGGTCCAGGTTCGAGCCTCGCTTGGTAGGGGTGAGAGCGAGGATGGGCTCGTTGTTCGCCCGCTTGTCACCCCACCAGCCGCCCGAAGCCCGTCTGCACCTCTGTTCCTTGTAACTCTCTAACACTTGTGCGTTTCTTCGCCCAAACCTCCCACACACGTCGTTGTCCATGGCGTTCTTGCCCTAAGCTCGTTCCTTTCACTCTCCTCACCTTGCTCCACCTTTCGTTAGGCGCCTCTATCCTCTGGAATCAGAGCAAAGTGAGGGAGCGAGAGCCTCCTCTCTGTTCGCTCTCGCGATCCTTGGCGGGAAACCCTCCCGCTTCCATCTACGCTTCTGCCGGCACTCTAGCCAACTACCGGCAGCTCTAGCCACAGCTCACTGCAGACGCAGTGGACCATTCTCGTCCACTAGCTGTAGCAGCTCACGCACGAGCAGCCTCAGCAGCTCCTTCCTCCGTAGCAGCTGTAGCCGCGGCCAGATCGGCAGCGGCAACCATAGCATTGACAGCAAATTGCTACGACGGCAGCTAAAGCAATCCCAGCTACTATAGCTGCACCAGGCCACGCAGCCGCACCTCTCACAGGAGCGGGATTGGTTGCATTTGACCAACCCGCTGCAGTTCGGAGCCGCATTGGCAGTTTGGCCATCGACTCTTGTCGGTGTGCCGTCTGCACCAATCTGCAGTGCCAACCGCAAGTGCTCCGCAACTACGGTGGCGACAGCCAGTGCCACGCCGGCAACAGCGTCCACAGCCGCAGCCGCCTCAATCGCAGTGAGACGGCATAAGGCACAACAGTGGCGGTTCCCTTTCCATCAGAGTTCATGACGGATGAGAAACAGCAGCCGCCGCAGTAGTCGTTACAGAATCCACATTGCAGCTGTCATCGTCCCCACCTGCAGTAGCAACAGGTGCAGATCCACTTGCAGGAGCAGTAGCAACAGCAGCAGCAGTAGCAGCAAAGCGACAGCAGTAGTAGCAACAGTAGTAGCAAAGAAACAACAACAGCAACAGTAGCAGCAAAGCGACAGCAACAGCAACAGTAGCAAAGCGACAGTAGTAGCAGCAGCAGCAGCAAAGCGATAGCAGCAACAGCAGCAGTCGCAGTAGTAGCCACACATCATGCGAGAGACGGCTACTGTAGTCTCAGCTGCCGCACTTGCAGCAGCAGCAGCAAGGGACGCCCACCTGTCTCCCACCTCATTCGCACCGCTGTCGTCACACTGGCGCACGGTGACGCTCCAGGCGCGGCCGCGTTGGGGGAATACTACAACGGGGGGACGTCGCACCGACGTGAACGACGTCGTCGTAGCATGAGCAGTGACCGGGGGTCCGAGTCCGCCTCAGCACGGTCCGCTCGCGCGTCACGTCATCGTCCGGTAAGCATCTCCCCATCCTATTCCTTTAGGGAGGACCCTCAGCCGCACGGCGATCCAGAGATTACTGTTGCCCAGCCACACTCAGCGCTCTCGTAGGACGTCGTTAGTCTTGTGGGTACCTTTACATGCACAACCTCAGCTATCATTGATGCAGCAGCAGCAGCCGTAGCCACCTTTGTCACTGCCGTTAGAGCCTCGCGTGCTCCTGCAGCCACCTCAGCAGGGTGCGCTGCAGAGTCATACACAGAAGCCGCGGTTGTTGCTGGTCCCATTGCTGCAGCGGCTGCTAATAGAGGCACACAAATATCTGCTGCAGCATCTGTCATTGCCTCTGCAACGACCTCAGCTACATCAGCTAGAGCGGCAGCCGCTGCTTCCATTTGCAGCTCCACCACAGTCGCCGTCACCGCAGCCTCATCTGCTCCATCTGCCGCCTCTAGCCTCGTAACAGCAGTCATCTCCATTGTAGGAGTCTTCACCACTCTCGCTACTGCCTGCACCACTGGAGCCTTTGCTCTGGTGGTGCCCATTGCCTCCATCATCTCTGTTCTGTCTGCTGCCTCTGCAGTTGTGGTTCCTCCCCTCCTTACTTTTCTTCGCAACCCATCTTCTTGACTCCCTCATTTGCACATTGTGCCTGCCTGCCTTCTCTCTTCTCTTTCTTCGGTGGCTTGTCCTGTCTGACTCGGGGTGGGCTGACCTGCAGCATTTTGACTCTTTGCCTCAGGCAACCCCATTTTCCCCACGCCCACTGGGGCTGGGGAAACTCTGCCGAAATCTGTCCGGCAGAGCCCGCGTGTCGTCACCATGCCTGGTAATGACGAGTCAGTCATAGCGACTCTTCAACGCCAACTGACACTCGCTCGCGAGGCTCAACAGGAGGCTGAGGACCGCCTTAAGCTTGCTGAGGATGATTGCACCGCTTTTGCTAACGAGGTCGCCGCCATAGTGCTGTGTCCTCTCCCTGCTGCGTCGGCTGGGACCAACCCCACTCCTCCTGCAGGCACCTCTTCTTCTTCTTCTTCTAACACTTATGCTGTTGCATCCACCGGCACCACCGCTGCTGCTGCCACTCCTCATGCACCACGCCAGCATGAATTCTTCTCACAACCACCTTCCCTCTCCTCTGGGCTCGCCTTCACCTCCTGGGAAGTGCGCTTTAGTGCGTGGGCTGAAGGGGAGCAGCTGTGGGAGTATTACTCCCCAGCTATTGCTCCCTTTACTCCCCTTGCAAGTGAGTCTGCCCGTGCCGTGCGCGCCCTCATCGCTGCCGCTCCTGAGTCGTTGATTGATGATGTCGGCACGTCCAATGCTGACCTTGCTGTCCAGCGTCTGGCCGACCCTGTCGGTGCATGTGCCATGCTGCGTCGTCGTACCACTGTCACTGGCCAGGCCGCTCAGAGCGCCCTTGCAATCCAGTTCAACACACTTCTCATGCGTAGTGACGAGACCGCTGATGCCTACTTGTCTCGCGATCTCAAGCTTCTTTGCGAGCTTGGCAAAGCAACACCTGGACAGCTCTCTGCCGTCCTCACCATGGTCAACGGCCTCATCCCAGAGCTGTCCGACCTTCTTCGCGACGTCAAAGCTGACGAGCTAGAGCAGCTTGCCTCACATCCCGTTCCCCCAGATTCACCGCCAGGGGTAGGGGCTCTCTGGGATTTCACCTCCGAGCCTCTCGCTGCCTGGTGGACCAGTCTTCAGAACAAGCGCCTCCATCACTCTTCCATCACGGGCGTCGCTGCGCTCACCACTGCAGCAGCACCCTCCTCCTTCTCCTCTGCTGCAACCTCCTCCTCTTGTGATGTGAGCTGTTTCCGTCCCTTTGTATAGCTTACTTTGACCACTCGGCCGTGTCCATGCTCGTGCAGATCCCTGATGCGGACCCAGCTGGCGCCGGAGCACTGATGGTTGGTGGATTCACCAGCAGCCACCAGGCGGCTGCCATGACGTCCCGGATGCTTGCTGGGGTACTCTGCAGTTTTTTTGCAGACGCTAGAGTTTTCTCGGTGGACAGGCTCTTGAGGCCGATTTGCATGTTTTGCATTTTCCTTCCACAGATTGATTCCGGACTTGTGCGTGTGACCAGTCGTAGCGTCCGGCTTGAGATTCTGCACGTCTAGGTTCAGACGGTGCATCATTCTGACATGTGTGCGCAGAGTTACGGCCAAAACACTGGTTTTGGGCCGGTTTTAGGACAGCTCTTGGACCGCCGCGTGCGACACCCGCTGTGCGCCGCGGCAGGTACTTATGCCATGGACCTGTCATTTGTTATCTCTCTCTGCAAATGCTTATGAAGCATTGAGACACTTTGCGTTGTGTCCCCTAGCCAAACCCTTACCGTTACGTGCATGACTTGTGACTGTCGTCACCGTCTAATTAGGCACTGACGCCTGGTCGACGAGAGTGTGGCTAGGAAGCTTCTATGCATCTTCTCATGGTATCAGAGAAACAAGCCAGAGCTTGTTGTGCTGCAGAGCAGAGATGCAGCAACCGCAGGAGCAGTGAGCAGCAGAAGCGGCAACAGCACACAGCAGCAGCGACAGGTCCTGGGAGGACACACTAACCTGCGCCATTGCAAGGCATAGGCCGCAACACCTGCGTGACGGAGGAGTCGTGCAGGAGGGGTGCAGCAGTGTAGCAGCACGCCAGTGCAGCAACGCCATAGCAGCTATCCAGTAGCGCAGCAACAGTGCTGGCAGTTTTGACCGCAGCAGCAGAAGCAACATCGGCGGCGGCATCAGAAACATCAGCAACAGTAGCCGCCAAAGTGCCTTGAGGCCGTTGCCGTCAAGCTTGAAGGCAGCAGCAGCAGCATCAACAACAGCAGCGTGCGCCACTGCTGCCCCTGTCCGTGCAACTTCCTAGAAGCCGCACGGACGTGGAGGAGCCGCAGACGAAAATCGCGTCAGCCACCACCTCCCCATCGGCACGAGCTTGCCCTGGCTTCAAACGAACGCCGTTTTCAGCGTTTGAGGATGCGTTGGAAATCTCTTCTCTCATGCTCTCCAGAGCTACTATTCACGCTCAGTTTCGTGCTCTGTCGCCACCAGCAAAGAATGAAGTGCAAGGCAGATTTGTTTTCTGCTAAAATTCGGGCAGAACAGGGAAAAGTGACGTTTTGCCACTTTTTCCAACTTTTTGCGACCGAAAATTTCACCACCATGTTCAGCACATTTAGGAGCCTCTGTGGTCCAAATTTTGCTTGACTTGGACAACCTTGAATTTTTGGAGCTGAAAACTTAAAACTTCAGCATTGCCAAATTTCTGGCCGTCAGCACCAGACTTAGCCAAATTTTTGGCCGGACAGTCAAAATTGCCAGCGTCTCAAATTCTCGAGAAACGCTGTCAGTTTCTTGTTTGGAGCATTTTTGACGCTCGGCCCCATATTGAGCACCGCGATGGCGCCGGTCCGTGACAAGGACAAAGGACCCGCTGATCCCTCTTCCTCCTCTTCGGGCGTTGTGAGCCCGCGGTCGCAGTCCCGCATGATCGATGAGCTTCGTCGGTCGCAGGATAAGATGCGCCAGCAGCAGCAGAGGCAGTCCGACGCGTTGCAGGAAATCACGGAGTTACCGCGGGGTCGTTTGATGGCTTCACAGCAGCTACCTGGAGAGTCTACTCGAGTTGCACCATCCGCTCAGCAGTCTACACCCTACACAGTGCGACGGTCGCAGCATCGATCATCACAGGTGGACACCTGGGACGAGGAGGACATTGAGGATGACTCACGCGAGCACGAGATTCGTGTGCTTGAGGAGCGCATCCGTGAGTTACGTCTGGGATCACAGCCTCCCACTCCACCACCTTCTCGCCGTCAGGATCAGACACGTCGTTCAGCAGTGTTCACCTTTGGTGGTGTTGCCCTCACTGGTGGGCTCCCCATACCAAGCCCACCATCTCCCGAGCCTGAGGTCGCCCTCCCCACGGAGCGGCGACCGAGGGACTTTGAGACACCTCCATCCCGTTACGATAGTGACGAGGGCTTCGATTGCTGAAAGAGCCTCTTTCAGGTGTGGGCCGATTCTGAGGGTGTCTGGCCGTACTACCACAGTCAGTACCAGACCCGCGACGCTCACCAGGCCCAGACAACAGCGAGAGCGATGCGTGGTCTCCTCTAAGCCATGCCACGGGAGACTGTGATCGACTTCTGTCATTTCCTCGGTCAGACCGGGACCGGGATTGGAGAAGATCCGCGTCAGGGCTGGGAGCTGGCCCTGACACTTCTTGCTGCGGAGACCCATGCCACGAGGGCGGCCCGACTACGTGAGTTTCACTCCCTCTGCCAGGACCCCACAGAGCCCGCAGCTGACTACTAGAGGCACGCGATGCGCTTTTTCACGCGCCTTGGGACCGGTGGCGGGACGCAGTTGTGGGCGCTCGACACCATCATGATGGGAGCACATTGGGACCACGTGAAGCTCTTTACGGGCTTCGATCGTGTGGCTCTCTCTAAGCTGTCAGAGTCACTACAGCTGCTTCCTTGGGCCCATCGCTACTTCATCGAGGCCACATCGGCTCATGAGGCTGCTGTCGCTCATCAGCAGAGTCCACTGGTTGCAGAAGTGACTGCGACGCCTCCTACGCCTCTGTCCCTACTCACCAGTCCCACCTCGACCGCCTCCTCCTCCTCCTCCTCCTCCTCTACTCCGAGCGGCCACACTCAGGGTGTTGCAGCGGTCGCACAGGGAAAGAAGGGGGAGAAGCGACGCGGAAAGGGACAGAAGCACCAGTAGCAGCCGGCGAGTAGTGGTAGTGGACGTTCTGTCCATTGCTACAACTGTGGAGGCACTCACCGCTACACAGAGTGTGAGCAGCCACTTGACTGGACTCGGATCATGCGCGGCATCCAGGCGACGCACGCACAGCGGACTTCCTCGAGCGACACACGGACTGGGCGCGCCGCGACCATGAGTGCTGCAGACACACCCGTTTCATCAGGCGGCAGCAGTGAGGTGGACCCTCGGGATCGCACGATCGCAGAGCTTCGTCAGCTGCTGGCGCTTTGTACTCAGGGAGGTGTGAGTGTGTTGTCACAGCCGAGTGGTCCCCACACAGCTTGTCTTACTGCGTCTGTTGCTCGTGATGATGTTTGTGGTGGAGCTATGGTGGCTTGCGATGAGGATGGACCTGACAGTATCGACTGGCTTGCCGAGTCACAGATCCGTGTTGTCCGTCGTTGTTCTGAGTCCTCTGCTGAGCGCCCAGCAGAGGCAAAGTGTTATGTGGCACGTTGCTTAGTGTCAACGACTGGTCGTGAGCCGAGTGGCACCTGGATTATTGACTCTGGGGCCACTCATCACATAACCTGTCGTCGTAGTGACTTCGTTGTGCTGGGTCCCGTTGCGTCTCTTCGGTCTGTTCACACAGGGTTTGGTCAGTCGTTGCCTGTACAGGGAGTTGGGGTTGTGCGGTTCGATGGTCCGTCTGGCCCCTTGTACATTTTTGATGTACTCTTTGTCCCTGATCTTGAGCTCAGCCTGCTCTTTGCTTGTGCATGCACCACGATGGGCCTCACTATTGAGCACTCTGCTTACTCTGCCACAGTGACTACTCTTGATACACGTGCCGTTGTGCTTCGTGCCTCTGTTGTTGATGACTTGTATCGCGTGTCTCATTGCACTCCCTCTGCTTCTCCTTCCCCTCCCCTTTCTGCGCGAGTGTTTGTCACTGGTGTTCTCTCCCCAAAACACCAGTGCTTGTTACACCGTCGCCTCTCCCATGTGAGCTCGGACACTGTGTCCAAGCTCATTTGTACTCAGCCAGCCCTCGGTCTTGATGCAACTTCTTTTGAGAAGCCGCCCAAGACTGACTGTCTTTTTTGCACCCAGGGTAAGATGCATCGCTGCGCTTGCCCTGACTCCTCCTCCCGGGCACTACGCCCACTTGAGTTGGTTCACTCGGACCTTCTGGGCCCTCTCCCAGTCGAGTCCCTCTCTGATCGAGGTCAATACGTTCTCACCGTGACTGATGACTTCACGCGGATGCAGAGGGTCTATATAGCCTTTGCCACAAGAGCGATGCCGCATTGGCAGTCCGCCTGTGGCTTGTGATGGCTGAGCGTCAGTCTCGTCACACTCTGCACACATTCCGTTCAGATCGTGGTGGCGAGTTCTTGGGCGAGATGGATGCCTACTTTGCCGAGCACAGTATCTTTCACCAGCTCTCTGCCCCTGCTACACCACAGCAGATAGGTGTGTCTGAGCGTTGGAACCGCACCATGGAGGATGCGGTTCGCGCTATGCGGTCTGAGTGCGATCTACCGGAGTCTTTTGCCTTTGAGGGCTTCTCCTACATGACGTG
>SZWC01000329.1:179545-203849 GCA_023375785.1 Penium margaritaceum | reverse complement strand
GCGCAGCATTCTGACATGTGTGCGTAGAGTTACGGCCAAAACAGTGGTTTTGGGCCGGTTTTAGGACAGCTCTTGGACCGCCGCGTGCGACACCCGCTGTGCGCCGCGGTAGGTATTTATGCCATGGACCTGTCATTTGCTATCTCTCTCTGCAAATGCTCATGAAGCATTCAGACACTTTGCCTTGTGTCCCCTAGCCAAACCATTGCCGTTACGTGCACGACTAGTGACTGTCGTCACCGTCTGATTAGGCACTGACACCTGGTCAAGGGGAGTGTGGCTAGGAAGCTTCTATGCATCTTCTCACCTCCTTCTCCTCTGCTGCACCTTCCCACGCCTCCACCGCCTCCTCGTCCTCTCCTGCCGCTGTCGTTGCTTCCCAGGGTCGTGGTAAGGGCAAAGGGAAGGACAAAGGCAAGGGCAAGGATAAGGGTGCTGCCACTTCCTGGCAAGTTCTGGGCGCCATTGTGTGTTGGAACTGTGGCTCTACTGAGCACTCTGCTTGTACTTGCCCGGCTCCTCCGGATGACCTCCGACTCGCCCGAGCCATGCGCGCTCACTGGGCTCGCACCTCCGGCTCCTCCTCTGCATCCTCACCCTCTGGCTCCGGTGACCCGTCGCGCTTCTACGCCCCGCCTCCGGCTCAGGCTTACGCCGCCTCCGGCGTGCCTTATCCTCTGCTGCCTGTTCCTTACCCTTGGGGCTGGCCACCTCCTTACGGTGCCCCTGCGTACTCTGGTCCCCCGTCCTCTACCTACACCGCTCCACCGTGGTTCCCGCCTTCCTCTGGCGCATCTATTCCAGCTCTACAAGCGTCCGTGGATGGCGATCGTGGTGATCGGGAGCGTCACCTTGAGCAGTCCCTCCTCCAGATTCTTCGCCTTCGTGATCAAGGAGGTGAGGGTGTTGCACCGCTGGCCAGAGGTCTTGTGTGTCAGACTGACGGTGTTTTTCGTGGGGATCCTCTTGGTCATGTTCTGGGTGCCTTGTGTGCGTCTGTCCCGTGGATTGAGCATTGGCAGTCTGACTTTCTTCCTCGTTGTCTCTCCCTTTGTACCCTGTCTCCGTCCTCCATTGGCACTGTTGCAACATCCAGTGTGTTGCCCTTTGTGCGCGTGTCCAGTGGCCTTTGGGTCCTTGACTCCGGGGCGACCCACCATATGACGTCCGTGCGGTCCTCGTTCATCTCGTTAAGCCCCGTCGGTTCTGTCCGCTTTGTTCATACCGGGTCTGGTCAATTACTGCCAGTTCAAGGTGTTGGTGTTGTTCGCTTTGTTGGCTGCAATGGTGCACTGTATCTGCTTGACGTTTTGTACGTGCCTTCGCTTGAACTCAGCCTACTATATGTGCCGTCTCTAGATGAGCAAGGTATGGACTTCACTGCTAGCCGTGGTATTGGCATAGTCTCTCTTCGTTCCTCCCAAGGCGCTGTTCTTTGTGGTGTGCGGTGTGGCAAACTCTACCGTATCCCCTTGCACGCCCCCTCCGCTCCAGCCGCCAGCGCCGCCCTTGCTCACGTTGCACCCTCTCTCACTCTTGATCTTGTCCGTCTCTTGCATCTTCGCCTTGGTCATGTTCACACCGATGCCGTTCATAGCATGCTGCGTCTCCAGCCTGCTCTTGGTCTCTCCCCTTCTACCTTCCCTGCCCCTTGCCCTGTGGACTGTCTTGACTGTGCGCAAGGGAAGATGCATCGGTCTCCTTTCTCTCCTTCTGAGTCTCAGTCTTCCCATCCCCTTGATCGTGTTCATGCGGATGTCATGGGGCTCTTGCCTCATGACCTCCTTGGTGACGTGGGTCGCTACGTCTTATGTCTTACCGATGACTTTTCTCGCTTTCGCTGGGTGTTCGCGCTCCGTCAAAAGAGCGACGTATGTTCCATCATTGAGTCATGGCTTGTCCAGGCTGAACGTGCCTGTCAGCGGTCGTTGCGCGTCTTCTGCAGCGACCGTGGCGGCAAATTCCTTGGTCCCACCGCTCGTCTCCTCGAGTCTCGTGGGGTGTGTCTGGAGACATCTGCTCCGTACACACCCCAACAAAACGGTGTCTCTGAACGTTGGAACCGGACGCTTGCAAAAGGTGTCCGCACGCTCCTGTCTGAGTCTAGCCTGCCGCCACTCTTTGCCTTTGAAGCTATGTGCTACATGACGTGGGTCTGGAACCGTGTTCCCCACAGCCCCCTTCCCCACACTGTCACCCCGTTTGAGCGCTGGCATGGCCGTCGGGCTGACCTTCATCTAGCTCGGGTCTGGGGTAGTATCGCTTCTGTCTGGCTGCCGGAGGATCTTCGTGATGGCAAACTGTCCCCTCGCGGTTGCATGTGCCCCTTTCTCGGGGTGTCTGCCCAATCCAAGGCATGGCGTTTCTAGGACCCTATCCGCCAGCATGTCGTCGAGTCTCGCGACGCTTTTTTTTTTGAGTCCGTCTTCCTTTGAGACCTCGATCGCCTGTCCCCGGCCTCCTCCCTCTTGCCCCTCTCTCGGCTGAGGGGGAATGTCGGTCCTGCCATCCCAGCAATCCCTGTTGCCGCACCGCAACTCTCACCCTCGTTGTAGTCCTTGTCATCTGGGCCTGTCCCTCCCTTCTCTACGTCCTCTTCCCCCGACGTATCATCCGCGTCCAGTTCCTCCGACACACCGTCCTCTCCAGTCACCAACTCTCCCCAGTCTGCCTTGTCTCCCATTGTCTTGTCCAGCACGGGCACACCTCCAGTTGCCACTTCACCTGCGGCCTCTCCCGTTCGGGTTTTTGACCCGCCTCCGCATGTCACCACTGGTCCTGCTCCTGTCTCACCCTTTGTCCGGGGGGGGCGTCTTCGTGCACTCCCACATCGTTCTAGCACTTCCATCACCTCAGCACGTCCTCCTCAGTCTCAGACTGCACACCCCCCTATTCACCCTACCGGCATGGACGCGCTGGGCTTAGCTACTGGGGTCGTCTACCCTAGTTCCACCCTTGGCTATGGGCTCCTATGCTCGGAGCATGAGCGAGCCTTGGAAGCCGCTGTCTTGAGTAGCGTGGCCGAGTATCACGCCACGTCGGCCACCACTGTCTTGCCCCCTGAGCCTACCACTGTGCGTCAAGCACATGCAGCCTCTGACGCACAACAGTGGGAGGCTACAATGCGTGCTGAGCTCAACGCCCTTGATGATCATGCGGTGTATGAGCTTGTCGATCTGCCACCTGGGCACAAAGCCATCGACGCTCGTTGGGTTTTTCGGCTGAAGTATAGGCCCAATGGTGCACTCGACAAGTACAATGCGCGCCTCACAGCTAAGGGGTTCTCCCAGGTCCCTGGCATCAACTTCAATGAGACGTTTACACCAGTCGGGCGATACACCACAGCTAGAGCAGTGTTGAGTCTTGTGGCCCACCACGACTGGGAGCTGGAGCAAATGGATGTGAACAATGCGTTCCTCCACAGACAGCTGGATGAGGAGATTTACATGGTCTAGCCACCTGGCTTCTCCGATGGCACCGACCGAGTCTTGCGACTGTGGAAGGCCCTCTATGGCTTGAAGCAGTTGCCTCGGTGCTAGAACAAAGAAATCACCTCCACTCTTGAGAAAGGAGGCTACTGACATAGTACGGTGGATCCATCTCTCTTTGTCACTCCGTCCTCTGTCCCCTTCGTGGCTGTTCTCGTCTATGTGGATGACCTGCTGATAGCGTCACCCAGCCAGGCTAGTGTTAAGTCAGTGAAGACGCTCTTGCAGTCAGCGTACAAGATGAAAGACTTAGGGCCTGCCCGCGTCTTCTTGGGTATGGAGCTTGAGCGCGACCGTTCTCATTGCATGCTTCATGTTCACCAGGCTGCGTACGTTCGTAGCCTGGGGGAGTGCTTTGCCTCCCTGCTTGAGTCCACTCCCACAGTGTCGACATCCATGATCCCAGCAGGGCAGAGGCTGCTGAAGACACTGGATGTGACTAAGCTGGGGGAGGCAGTCAACGTGACAGACTACCTTCGTGTCATTGGGTCACTGATGTATCTGGCTACGACAACCAGGGTAGATGTCGCCTTCTCGATGAACTTCCTTGTTCAGTTCTCACAGGACACATGGAGGCAGCACTTCGTGTTGTCAGGTATGCTCTCTCCACGGCATGCACCAGCCTATGCTATCGAGCACGTCCGTCAGTTGTAGTGGATGGATACACATATAGCGACTTGGCATATGATACCGACGCTCGCAGTCGTACAGGTTACATCTTCCTTGTTTGAGGGACTGCCATGTCATGGAAGAGTGGTAAGCAAGGTTGTGTGGCACGCAGCTCCAGTAAGGCTGAGTATGTCGCACTAGGTGCAGGTACTTGCGAGAGTGTGTGGCTCTGTCGCTTGCTTCAGCAACTTCGCGTCCCCATCCACTGCATCACCTTGCGCTGTGACAACCAGAGCACCAAGGCCATTGCCGAGCACGATGGCATGCATAACACACGCACAAAACACATCAATGTTGAGCATCATTTTGTGCGTGAGCGCATTGCTGCAGGTGATGTCCAAATCGTCTGGGTCGACACACAACAGCAGAGAGCTGATTTCCTCACGAAGGCACTCAGCAGTAACGTCTTCAAGGCAGTTGTGCACGCTGTTGGGCTGTTGTGTCCGCGTGATGATCCTGGGTGAATGGTTGTCCCCTGTATTTGTACAGTCGCATGTCACGTTTTGTGACGCCTGTGTTTGGCTGTCAGTTTGGATTTGTGTGCGTCGGCTGTGGGTCATGGGGGAGTGTTGGTTTGTGTGCCACAGACACGTTGTGACCTCTAGCCTCGCTGTACCCTCACCGCACTGACGTAGGTGACTGACGATGGAGGGAATTCTGGGCTGACGCCGTAGCTCAAGTGGAGGTGACTCGTGGACGTGCAGAGAAGACGACCCAGAGCCACTCACAGGATTGAGAGTTCCCCCCACCATAGGATCTCACAAAATTAATTCTTGATGACACTAGGGTTCCTAGTGTCACTTGTTTGGGAGGGGGGGAGATCGTGGCCGGGTTGTTCTCACGGCCTGGACTTGAATTCTCTTGTTGACAGGTTAATGCGTGTGACAGGTCCAGGCTTGAGCCTCGCTTGGTAGGGGTGAGAGCAAGGATGGGCTCGCTTTTCGCCCGCTTGTCACCCCACCAGCCGCTTGAAGCCCGTCTGCACCTTTGTTCCTCGTAACTCTCTAACACTTGTGCGTTTCTTCCTCAAAACCTCCCACACATGTCGTCGTCCATGGCGTTCTTGCCCTGAGCTCGTTCCTTTCACTCTCCTCACCTCCCTCCACCTTTCGTTAGGCACCTCTATCCTCACCGGATCCGTGGTGACGGATCCATGGAATCACGGATCCATGGATTCACGGATCCCGGACCCGGATTCACGGTTCCCTTATACCCGATCCACCCCGATGTACACGGATAAAATTGATTTCTGTTGGTTTTCGCGCATCTCTCATTGTACTCTGTTGTGTCCTCCCGGCTTGTGTACATCGGCGTGCAGATGACTGAAGCGAGACTCGACGCCGCTGGAGTGTCGCTCGGTGGAGCCGACGCGCGCTGAGGCCCACACACCGTTCGCTAAAGCCTTCTCCCTACGACGATGTGCTCTGCTCCATCGGTAGGCCTCCGCGGCGGTCGGGCCGCCTGTGGTCACTGCCACTGTAGATGTTGTTTCCATGCACTCAGCTTTGTTTCTGGTTGTGGCATTACGTCTGCATCGTCATGCTATGCCTAGGGTCCATGTCTCCTCCTGTGTGGCCCTGCTTGATGTCACTGAGTGTCATAGGAACTGCCCGGGTTCGGACAGCTATAACTCTTTGCTACTGTTTTTCTAGCTGATTCTGACCACACGACTGCATTTGCAGCGTCAGTATTATGGTATGGTCCAATTTTCAGGCAAAACGGACAACGCCCGGGTTTTGGGCTGTTGGGCGTATGGCAGGGCTCACCGAGAAAACCCTGCCTGCCAGAAGATAGGTCTAGGACTATATTCTGATTGGCTGGTTAGCTGAGTAACAAGTTCTACACTAGTGGGGGGGGAGCTAGAACTTGGAGGGGTCTCCCATTGTTGCTCATTCTTCAATCCTAATCAGTTACTTTCAGTTTTCAGCTGCTTTCTGACTCTGGCGCGCGCGTTTCTGAGTAACAAACCCAGAGCTTCTAGACTTAGACTCTAGAGCATCAGATTGAGGGGGCAGCTGACTTAAGCAAGGAGCGTGAAAGCCCGCACGTTGCATCAACAACGCTGCTGCCCCAACCTGCTGCCTAAGTTTTCTAGCTTGGTATCAGAGCCGGAGCGTAGCAGCAGTAGCAGAAGACTGGCGAGCAAGTGCCAGACAACGCCGGCGGACCCCCATACGCGCCAATGCAGGGGAAATGCTGCCGCATTTATTCTGGCAGCATTGACCCGCTTGGTGGCAGCATCAGATTTTTTCCCACGGCCACTAGGCCAGGGGAAATGCTGCCGAAATGTTTCGGCAGCACTGACCCCCACGCGTGACGCGAGGAGGTGAGCGGCAGGCCGCGTCTGGCACCTGCGGGCGATGACGCACGCTGCAACGTCACCCAGGTGCAGTGACTGGCACCGGCACGCAGCAGTAGCAACCTGTAGCGGCGGCAGCCGTAGGCAACGGCAGCGAGCAGTGGCAACAGCAGCCAGTAGCAGCTGTGTGCAGCAGCAGCTGCAGGCAAAAGTAGAAGCTCGTAGCAGCCTACAACACCCACTGGCAGCAGCAGCAGCAGCAGCGTGCAGCAGCAGCCTATAGTAGCAGCCCGTAGTAGTAGCGAGAAGCAGCCGCAGCACGCAGCAGCTGCAGTAGCGTGCAGCAGCAGTAGCGGGCTACAGCAGCCACAACAGCGAGCGACAGCAGTAGCCAGCTGTAGCAGCACCAGGAGCAGCAACGAGCAGCTACTAGCAGCAGCCAGCCGCGGCTGCCGCTGCTCGCAGCACGCACCGAGCGAGCAGCGAGCTGCAGCCCGCTGCTGCCAGTGAGCACCAGCCCGCTGCTCGCAGCAGACAGCGGGCGGCTGCCCGCTATGAGAGGAAAAAAAGGAAAAAAAAATGAGGAGAAAAAAAATCCCCGCGCCCGCAGCCTGCAGCAGCAGCCCGCATCAGCAGCGAGCAGCAGTCGCAGCACTTAGCAGCTGTAGCAGCCTGCAGCAGCAGCAGCGGGCTGCAGAAGCCATAGAAGTCGCGGCAGCTCGTAGCAGTAGCAGCTGTTGTTGGAACTATAGCCGCAGCAACAGTAGCAAGAGCAGCAGCCGCAGCCGCAGCAATAGCAGCAGCAGCAGTAGCAGCGGTAGCAATACCTGCATCAGCAGCAGTAGCAGCCGTAGCGTCAGCAGCACCAATAGCAACAGCAGCAACAGGAGCAGCAGCAACAGCTGTAGTGGGTGCAGCCACAACATCGGCAACAACATCAACAGCAACAGCAGCAGCGGTCCCAACAATTGCCGTTGCTGATGTCAGCATCTCGCTGCTGACATCACTGCTGATGTCACCATTGACGTCATCAACAAAAAAGGGGGAGAAAGGGAAGGGGGAAGATAACCAAAGGGGTGAGTAGATTTCCAACCGCCCCAAACCACTGCTGATATCAGCAACACAAAGACAAAAAAAAACAAAAAAAAACAAAAACAAGGGACACCAAACCATGGCTGGTAGCCCCGGTGGGGAGGGGTCCTCCTCTATTGGGGGGACCCCTAGCCCCCCTTTCTTGCAGCAACTGCAGCAGCAGCAGTAGTAGTAGCAGCAGCAGCAGCAGTAGCCCACTGGTGTCGTTGGCGGCAACACTGACCCCCTCGTTACTCTTCAGCAACAGCTAGCCGCCTTGACGTAGCAACTTGCAGCGCTACAGCCAGTAGCCTCCCAGACTGCCACCAGTGCGCCGCCGTCGTTCATCCCTCCAGGGCACGCCAGCCTAGCTGTTTGCTGCCACGTACTACCTGGCGCAGGAGCAAATTCAGAGCCAGCGGCAGACAGTGACCTCCGTCCTTGGACCCACTCTAGGCGCAGGCTGCACGCAGAAGGACTTTGAGACGCCACCGCCGCCGCTTCAGGCCGGCGAGTAGTTCCGGAGCTAGGAGCTTTGCTTCTGGATCTGGGCGCAAGGTGAGGGCCTGTGGGCATATTACACCCTCCCTTATGACTCCACCCAGGCCGAACAGCTATATGACGCTGGTCGCGCCGTCCGTGCCCTCGTCCCAATCGCCCCTCCAGCCTCCCGCCTAGCCCTAGAGCCTTTCCTAGACGACTTCACCTCTGGCAACATCCCGGACACTGCAGCCGCATGGCACGTCCTCACCAGGCCCCATTGCCTGTCCAGCGATGCTAAGATCAGCCGTCTTCTCCGGGAGCTCAACTCCCTGCACATGGGGGAGATCGAGACGGTCACTACCTACTGGCAGCGGGCGGAGGACATCCTTCATCGTCTCGGCAAATCTGCTCCACCCCCTCTGTCCGCGCATCTCACCATCAAGCGCGGCGCCACCAGCGCGTACGCGGACGTCTTTGTGCACTACCCCCAGGACATCCTCTCCACCATGGCGGCCCAGGGCATCCTCATGCCCTGGGCATACGAACTCTTCCTCCGCATTGAGGAAGTTCACCAGGAGTCCCAGCTCCATCGCACGGAGGCTCTTGCATCCCTTGCAGTCGCCTCCCCTGCCGTTGCCTCCGTGGCTATCGCCTCCTCCACCGCAGCTGCCTCATCATCTTCGGGGAAGAAGAAGAAGAGGCGGAACAAGAAAGGCAAGGCTCCACCGCAACAGCAGCAGCAGCAGCCGTCGACCGAGTCCAGCGGTGGTGGCTCGGTCTGCCACAACTGTGGCCAGCCCGGGCACGGGTGGTAAACGTGCCCTATCCTGACGGATGAGGTGCGCGTCATCGCCACCATGCATCGTCAGTGTGAGCGCCGTCTCGCCTCTGTCGCCGTTGCTACTGCTGGCCCTGATGCTTTGACCTCGTCTAGCAGCTCTGCCACTCTAACAGCTCCGCCAATCCTGCAGACACCCTCGCCACAACAGTACTACCTACAGCCGTCGGCGCCTCCGTTCCTGTCACCGCCGCTGTCCCTTTCTTACCCGGGCTCTGGTGCCGTCACTCCGCACTTGGTCTTCACTCCCGGGCCATCCTCCTGTGAGCGTCAATTGGAGCAGTTCATCGCGCTCCAGCTCGGCCTGACGTGCCCTCCTCCCCAGGGAAGTGCAGGTAGCATCACCTCCTACTCTCCTGCCCCCGCTTGCATGACTGAGACTGATCTACGGTCGTGTCCCATTTCCTCGTCTGTTGCATCGTGTCCCGTGGTCTCCTCTACCCCTTCCTATGACGACGTTGCATGGCTTCACGATCGGCGGTCTCTGTTTGCGCCTCCTTCCACCGCGTCTGCGTCCCTTGCTTGCTGCCATGTCCGTTAGCGATTTGGCGACCCTGGTCTAGGACCCTGCTGACACCTAGATCATCGATTTAGGGCCACGCATCACATGACGGCCTCTCGTGAGGCCTTCAGTATGCTTGATCCTGTAGGCGATGTCTTCGATGTCCGAACGAGCTCCGGACAGGTGTTGCTTGTCCGTGGTGTTGGCGTTGTTTGTTTCCGTGGTCCTGCCGGTGACGTCTTTCTAACCGATGTCCTCTTCGTCCCTGGTCTCGAGCTCAGCCTCCTGTCCGTTACTACACTTGAATGCATGAGCATGGATGTTGTGCACTCGCGTGGTGTTGGCACTATGTCGCTGCATCCGTCTTGTCTCGTAGTACTGCACGCCACTGCCCGTGGCAACCTGTGGCATGTGCCCCGTCTCTCCTCCTCCCCTTCCGTCTCCTCTCCGTCGGCCGCCACAAGCCATGTGTTTTTCACCAGCACGCTTTCTCCTTTGCACACTCGCCACTTGCACCGCCGCCTTTGCCACGTCCACTCTGCCGCCGTAGACAACATGCTCTGCACCCAGCCGGCCAAGGGCCTTGACCCGGAGACTTTCCCCCTCCCGTGCCCCACTGAGTGCATTGATTGCGCTCAGGGGAAGATGTACCGGTCCACGTACTCGTTGTCTTCCTCCCGTGAGTCCGCCCCTCTTGACCTTGTCCATTCTGACATCATGGGCCCTCTCCCCACCGAGTCCATCAGCAAGCACGGCCGCTACGTCCTCACCCTCACTGATGACTACTCTTGCTACCGTTGGGTCTTCTGCCTTCGGCAGAAGAGCGATGTCGCCCGCACCATCCAGGACTGGCTTGTCCTTGCGGAGCGCGAGTGTGGCCGTCCTCTTTGCTGCTTTCACTCCAATCGCGGTGGTGAGTACATGGGCGAGGCCACGACCTTTCTCGCCTCACGCGGTATCCACCATGAGACATCCACGCCCTACATGCCCGCCCAGAACGGTGTCTTCGAACGGTGGAACCGTACCATGGCCGACGCCGTCCGCACTATGCGAGTCAATTCCGGTCTCTCCGATGGCTTCTACTTTGAAGCCATGGCCTACTTGACCTGGGTCTGGAACCGGATTCCTCACGGTTCCCTTCCTCGCTAGTCCACGCCCTACCAGCATTGGTGCGGTCAGCGCGCTGACCTCCGCCTGGCTTGCGTCTGGGACTACGTGGCCGTGGTGTGGCTTCCCGCCCCGCAGCAGGACGGCAAGCTCACCACTCGCGGACGTCCTCGCACCTTCCTTGGTGTCTCTCGTCAGTCCAAGGCCTGGCGCTTCTGGGATCCCTCCCGTCAGTACATCGTCGAGTCCCGGGATGCACTCTTCTTTGAGGACCTATATCCTCACAACCTCATTCACTTCGGCTCGTGTGTGTCTATCCCGTATCCTGGGGGAGTGAGTTCATCCTCCATCCCGTCACTTCTTGGTGACACATTCACAAGTCCCTCTGAGCCGGCAGCCCCAGTCGCGTCCGTTGGTCCCTCCGAGCCAACAGCCCCAGTCGCGTCCGCTGGTCCCTCTAAGCCGGCAGCCCCAGTCGTATCCGCTGGTCTCTCCAAGCCGGCAGCCCCAGATGCGTCTGCCGGTCCCTCCGGGCCGGCAGCCCCAGTTGTGTCCACTGGCCCCTCCGGCCCGGCAGTCCTAGACACGCCCGCCAGTCCCTTCGGGTCAGCAGCCCGGGTCGCATTCGCTGGTCCCTCCGGACTGGTAGCCCCAGTCGTGTTCGCTGGCCCCTCCGGTCTGGCAGTCCCAGACGCGCCCGCTAGTCCCTCTGGGCCAGTAGCCCCAGTCGCGTCCGCTGGTCCCTCCAGACCGGCAGCTCCAAATGTGTCCGCTGGCCCTTACGGGCTAGCAGCTCTAGTGGCATCCGCTGGACCATCCGGGCCAGTTGCCTCGGTTGCATCCGCTGGCCCCTCCGGACCAGCAACCCTGTTTGCCTCCATTGGCCGGTCGGACTCAGTGCCATCTCCTGCCCTGCCACGCTACATATGTGGCCCAGGCGGCAGCCTCCGACCTAGACCGTGGACAAGCCTGTCGCACCACGCTCCATGGTGCCTCGACCCCCCGTGGCTCCACGTGTCTCCTCCACTTCCATGGTCATGAGTGGGGACCCTGGCACCAAGGCCCTCGGCTTGACCACCTCGGCCATCATTACACACCTTCACCCGGGCTCCGCACTGGGCTACGCCATGCTCCATCACGAGCATTGGCACGCTGGCGTGGCTGCACTCGCGCGCATCCCACCAGGGGCTCGAGATGCACACGCTCTCTCAGTCCGTTCCATAGCAAGCCCGGAGGACCCAACCACCGTGCACAAGGCACGAGCCTCTCCTGAGGCCGCACACTGGGATGATGCCTGTGCCAATGAGCTCACTGCTATCCGATAACACCATGTGTACGACCTCGTCGACCTTCCTCCAGGTCAGAAGGCCATCGGCACCAAGTGGGTCTTTCGGCGCAAGTGGAAGCCCGACAGGTCCTTGGAAAAGTACAAGGCCCGCCTTACAGCCAAGGGGTTTCCCAGATTCCTGGGGTCAACTACGACTAGATCTTTGCCCCAGTTGGTGCTCAGCATGGGTGGGAGCTGCACCAGATGGATATGAGCAACGCTTTTCTCCATGGTCCACTGGAGGGTGAGGAGCTCTACATGGTGCAGCCCCCAGGCTTTCACGACGGCACTGGGAGAGTCTGGCGACTGCGTAAGGCCCTCTATGGCCTGAAGCAGTCGCCTCAGTGATGGAACCAAGAAATCAGCAGCACGCTCCTTCGGGGCGGACTCCAGCGTAGCACCGGTGACCCCGCACTGTTTGTCATTCCGCGAGGCCAGACGTTCGCCGCTGTTCTGGTTTACGTTGACGATCTCCTCATTGCGTCGCCAGACACGGCTGCCATCCAGCGCGTCAAGGACTTGCTGCACGCCGCCTACCAGATGAAGGATCTCGGATCTACCAGAGTGTTCCTAGGCATGGAGCTCGAGCATGATCACTCCCAAGGCGTCTTGAACATCCACCAGGCTGCCTATGTGCAGACTCTATCAACCCGCTTTGCGGAGGACCTGCCACTCGTGCCGAGCGCATCCTCACCCATGTCACCCGATGGCCAGGTGAAGCTCAAGAGTCCTGACCAAGCTGTTGTAGGGGAGCCAGTTAACGTGACCACGTACCTGCGAGTCATCGGATCACTGATGTTCCTGGCGGCGACGACGTGCCCAGACATCGCGTTCGCCGTCAACCTCGTGGCACAATTCTCTCAGGAGCCGCGTCACCTCCACTACGAGGCCGGGATCCGAGTACTATGCTATGCTGTCTTGACTCCTCGACGAGGTCTCATGTTCCGCCGTCAGCCGTCTGTGGTCGCGGTGGGATACACCGACAATGACTGGGCCAGTAGTCCGGACGACAAGAGTTGCACAGGCAAGGTCTATCTGATTGGCAACACAGCTGTATCCTGGCGCAGTGGCAAGTAGGGGTGCATTGCACGCAGCTTTGCTCAGGCTGAGTACGTGGCTCTTGGCGCAGGCGCGTGTGAGAGTGTGTGGCTGCGTTGTTTGTTGTCCGAGTTGCGTCAGCCTGTCGCATCCATCATGTTGCATTATGACAATGAGAGTGCCATGGCCATCACCGACAATGACGACATGCATCACACATGCACAAAGCACATCAACGTCGAGTATCACAATGTGCTTTCGTTGTTACATGATGACACCATCACCATTGTGTGGGTTGAGACAGCACGACAGTTGGCTGACTTCTTGACCAATGCACTGAAGCGTGACTCGTTCAAGAAGGCTGTGAGTTTCGTCGACGTGCGTCCCTGAGTTGCTCTCTTTGTCCCTCCTTGCATCTCTGCATGGTCTGGGGGAGTCTGGTCCTTGTCTATGTCTCTGCCTGCACATGTGCACTATGATTATGAGTCATGGGGACTGTTGGTTTTCGCGCATCTCTCATTGTACTCTGTTGTGTCCTCCCGGCTTGTGTACATCGGCGTGCAGATGACTGACGACGAGACTCGACGCCGCTGGAGTGTCGCTTGGTGGAGCGGACACGCGCTGAGGCCCACGCACCGTTCGCTGAAGCCTCCTCCCTACGGCGATGTGCTCTGCTCCATCGGCAGGCCTCCGCGGCGGTCGGGCCGCCGGCGGTCACTGCCACTACAAATGCTGTTTCCATGCACTCAGCTTTGTTTCTGGTTGTGGCATTGCGTCTGCATCTTCATGCTATGCCTAGGGTCCATGTCTCCTCCTATGTGGCCCTACTTGACGTCACTAAGTGTCGCAGGCACTGCCCGGGCTCGGGCAACTATAACTCTTTGCTACTATTTTTCTAGTTGATTCTTACCGCACGACTGTGTTTGCAGCGTCGGTATTATGGTATGGTCCAGTTTTCGGGCAAAACGGACGACGCCCGGGTTTTGGGCTGTCGGGCGTGTGGCAGGGCTCACCGAGAAAACCCTGCCTGCCAGAAAATAGGTCTAGGACTATTTTCTGATCGGCTGGTTAGCTGAGTAACAAGTTCTACACTAGTGGGGGGGAGTTAGAACTTGGAGGGCTCTCCCATTGATGCTCATTCTTCAATCCTAATCAGTCACTTTCAGTTTTCAGCTGCTTTCTGGCGCTAACACTGGCACGCGCGTTTCTGAGTAACAAACCCAGAGCTTCCAGACTTAGACTCTAGAGCAGCAGGTTGAGGGGGCAGCTGACTTAAGCAATGAGCGTGGAAGCCCGCACGCTGCATCAACAACGCGGCTGCCCCAACCTGCTGCCTAGGTTTTCTAGCTATTTCTACTCAGGGCACGCTCGACTCCTCCCTGGAAGGAGTCACGCAAGCCCGCATCACACATGATCCCTCCCAGGGAGGAGCCCAGCGCAGCACGCTGTTCTTGGAGTACTTGCGAACCCTGTGTTAGGAGGGTTTGCGAGTCCTTCCATAACAGCCTACGTCGCCAATAATGGTTTTTTCGCGTCTCTCATTGTACTCTGTTGTGTCCTCCCGGCTTATGTACATTGGCGTGCAGATGACTGATGGCAAGACTTGACGCCGTCGGAGTGTCGTCCGGTGGAGCTGACGCACGTTGAGGCATACTCGCAGTTCGCTAGAGCCTCCTCCCTACGTCAACGTGTTCAGCTCCATCGGCAGGCCTCCTTGGCGGTCGAGCCGCCGGCAGTCACTGCCTCCGCAGAGGGAGTCTGCATGCTTGTGGTGCTGGATCTGTTGGTTTATGTGCATCTCTTATTGTACTCTGTTGTGTCCGTTGGTTTGTGTACATCGGTGTGCAGATGAATGACAGCAAGACTTGACACCGCTAGAGTGTCGCTCGGTGGAGCCGACGCACGCTGATGTCCACTCACCCTTTGCTGGAGCCTCCTCCCTCTGGCGATGCGCTCAGCTCCATCGGCAGGCCTCCTCTGTGGTCGGGCCGCCGGCGGTCACTGCCACTGCAGATGCTGTCTGCATGCACCTTGCGTTGTGTCTGGCTGTAGCATTGCGTCTGCAGCATCATGCGGTGCCTAGGGTCCATGTCTCTTGCTGTATGACCCTATTTGAAATCGCTGACTATCGTAGGCACTGCCTGGGTTCTGGCAGCCATAACTCCTTGCTGCTATTTTTCTAGCTAATTCGGACCGCACAACTGCGCTTGCAGCATCGGTATCATGGTATGGTCCAGTTTTCAGGCAAAACGGATGACGCCCGGGTTTTGGGCTGTCGGGCGTCTGGCAAGGCTCACCGAGAAAACCCTGCCTGCCAGAAAAAAAGTCTAGGACTATTTTCTGATTGGCTGGTTAGCTGAGTAACAAGTTCTACACAAGTGGGGGGGAGTTATAACTTGGAGGGGTCTCCCATTGTTGCTCATTCTTCATTCCTAATCAGTCACTTTCAGTTTTCAGTTTCTTTCTGGCGCTAACACTGGCGCGCGTGTTTCTGCGTAACAAACCGAGAGCTTCCAGATTTAGACTCAGGGGCAGCAGACTTAAGCAACGAGCGTGGAAGCCCGCACGCTGCATCATTAACGCCGCTGCCCCATCTGCCGCCTAGGTATTCCAGCTAGATCTGACTGTGTTGTTGTGTCTACAGCACCATGCTCTGCCTAGGGTCCATATTTCACATTGCGGGGTACTGTTTTGCACATTGGACCAGCGTAGGCACTGCCTGGGTTCGGGCAGTCATAACTCTTTGCTACTATTTTCCTAGCTGTTCGTAGCGTTTGCAGTGTCGGTATTATGGTATGGTCCAGTTTTCAGGCAAAACGGATGACGCCCGGGTCTTGGGCTGTCAGCCGTCTGGCAGGCCTCATCGAGAAAAACTGCCAGCCTGAAAACAGAGCTATTTTCTGATTGGCTAGTGATCTGAGTAACAAGCTCTACAGAGCTGGGGAGGAGCTAGAACTTGGAAGGGTCTCCCATTGTTGTTCATTCTTGATTGCTAATCAATCACTTTCCGTTTTCAGCTGCTTTCTGGCGCTAACACTGGCGCGCACATCTCTGAGTAACAAACCCAGAGCTCACAGACTTAGACTCTAGAGCAGCACACTGAGGGGGTAGCTGACTTAAGCAAAGAGCGTGGAAGTCTGTACATTGCATCAATAACGCTGCTGCCTCAACCTGCTGCATAGATTCTAGCTTGGTGTCAGAGCCAGAGTGTAGCAGCAGCAGCAGAAGACTAGCGTATAGGTGCCACACAACGCAGGCAGACCTCCATACGGGCCAGTGCGGGGGAAATGCTGTCGGATTTTTTCCGGCAGTATTGACCCGCCTGGTGGCGGCGTCAGATGTTTTCTCATGGCCACTAGGCCAGGGGAAATGCTGCCGGATTTTTTCGGCAGCAATGACCCCCACGCTTGACGCAAGGAGGTGAGCGGCAGGCCACGTCTGACATCAACGGATGACGATGCACGTCACCCAAGTGTAGTGACTGGCACCAGCAAGCAGCAGCAGCAGCCTGCAGCAGCAGCAGCGGCAGGCAACTGCAACGAGCACTGGCAGCAGCAGCAAGCTACAACTGCGTGGAGCAGTAGCAGCAGTAGCTCGCAATGGCTTGTAGCGGTAGCAGCAGCCTGCAGCGGCAAGTAGTAGCGGCAGCCAAGAGCAGCAATAGCAGCAGCCGGCAGTAGCGAGCTGCTGGCTGCTGGTGCTACTACTACAGTAGCAGCGAGCTGCTGCTGCCCGCTGCCCGCAGCTTGTAGCGAGCAGCGAGCTACAGGCAGTGAGCTCGTTCCTTGCTAGGAGCAGCGGACTGCTGGCAGGGAGCAGCAAGCCTGTAGCTCGCTGCCCGCTGCCCACAGCGAGCAGTGAGCTCGCTGAGCGGAAAGAGGAAAAAAAACACACTGAAAAAATTCTCCCACCCCGTCAACAGCTGGCTTAGTTGCTGTAGTAGCCGCAGCAGCTCAAAGTAGCAGTAGCAACAGTAGCAGCAGTAGCAGTAATAGTAGCTGTAGCAGTTGCAGTAGTAGCAGTAGTAACAGTAGCTGTAGCAGTTGCAGCAGCAGTAGTAGCAACTGCATCAACAGCAGCAGCAACAGCAATAACAACAGTAGGAGTAGTTGCTTCAACAGCAGCAGCCGCTTCTGCAACAGCAGTAGCAACAGCTGCAACAGTTGCGGCCTCAGCAACAGTCGTTGCTGACGTTAGTAGCCGTTCAGCTGACGTTATTGCTGACGTCGCTGCGCATATCATCAACCAAAAAAAGGCAATCTTGCAGATTCTAGACAAGGTTTGCTGAAGTCAATCTTTTCAGGCTGACAACATCGCTAACATCACTGCTGATGTCAGCAACACAAAGAGAACAAAAAAAGAGGCACCTAAAAAATGCACACTAGTCCTAGCAGGGAGGGGTCCTCTGATGGGGTGGGGCTCGTCCCACTTTCGTGCAACAATTGCAGCAGTTGCAGCAGTAGCAGTAGCAATCGCAACACCAGCAGTAGCAGCAGCAGCAACAGCAGCAACAACAACAGGAACAACATCAGTAGCATCACCCTGCACAATCTGTCGATAGTCCTTCTGCCTCGATAGATCCGCTCGCCGCTCTTTAGCAGCAACTTGCAGCTCTGACACAGCAGCTCGCGGCACTACAGCTACCGCCACACCCATTACCGTAGTAGTCGTAGTAGCAGCAGCAGTAGCCGCCACCACTGCAACAGCAGCCTCCCACGCACTAGCCGCACCAACGTCAGCAAGCGCTGTTTGCTCCGCCAGGATACGCGAACCCGGTCCTATCCTTTGCCACACAGTACCTGGCATAGCAACACACGCTAGGCCAACACCAGACGGTGACGTCAGTCGTAGGCCCCACCATGTGTGCCGACCGCAAGCCAAAGGACTTCGAAACCCCACCGCCACCGCTTCAGGCTGGCGACCAGTTCCGGAGCTAGGATTCAGCTTCCGGATCTCGGCACAGGGTGAGGGCCTATGGCCCTACTACGTTCTTTCCTTCGACTTCATCCAGGCTGACCAAGTGTACAATGCCGGTCGTGCCGTGCATGCTCTCATCCCTGTTGCCCCTCCAGCCTCACGCCTCGCCCTCAAGTCCTTCCTCGGCGACCTCACCACCGGAGCCATCCCTGACCCATCAGCGGCCTGGCACGTACTCACGCACCATCATCGCCTGTCCAGTGATGCTGAGACCAGCATCGCTGTTTGCTCCGGGAGTTCTACTCCCTTCACATGGGGGAGCCCGAAACGGTCACCTCCTACTGGCAGAGTGTAGAGGACCTACTCCGCCGCCTCACAGACGCCGCGCCACCTGTCCTCTCTGTGCTCCTGACTATCAAGCGCGGTGCCACCGGCTCCTTCTCCAACATCTTCATCCACTACTCTTATGACTTTCTCAAGGCGATGGCCGTCCACAGTACTCTCTTGCCCTGGGCGTTCGAGTCCTTCTTCCGCGTCGAGGAAGGTGGTGAGGAGTCACACATCCATCGCACGGAGTCCCTCGCCTCCCATGCCGTCGCCGCTCTTGCCGTCGCCGCTTTTGCCGTCGCGTCATTGACCATCGCCGCCCTAGCAGCAGGAGCATCCTCCGCCGCCTCCTCCTCTATTAAGAAGAAGAAGGGCAAGAAGGGCAAGGGCACTCAGCAGCAGACCAGCGGATCTGGCAGCGCCAACCTCGTTTGCCATAACTGTGGCCAGTCTGGACACGGATGGTACACGTGTCCGCTTCCGAAAGATGAGGCTCGTGTCATTGCTACCATGCGTCTCTAGCGCAAGCGCCGCCTTGCCACCAGCGTCATAGCCGCTACTGTTCTTGTCACATCAACGCCACTCGTGACGGCCCCACTTCAGCTTCCTTCACAGATGTCCACACTCGCGGCTCCGTCACTGGCTTCCTCCTCTCCCTTCCCCAACTTTGGCACCATCACATCGCAGTCGGTATACTCCATCGGACCCTCCGCGTGCATGCGCCAGCTGGAGCAGTTCATCACCTTCCAGCTCGGACTTCCTTTCCCTCCTCCCTAGGGAAGTGCGAGTTGCGTCGTTGCCAATTCCTCCCCGCCCTGCATGATATAGTCGTTGCTGCGCACATGGCCTATACTTCTACCTGTCTCGTCCTGTGCCACCCTCTCGTCTCCCACTCCTCTTCGAGACGATGTTGCCTTGCTAGATGACAAGCACTCGCGGTTTGCACCTCCGTCCACTTCGTTAGCGTCGCTCTCCCACTGCAATGTGACTGTCAGCGACCTGGCCTCTCCGGTCAAGGATCCGTCAGAGACCTAGATCATCGACTTCGGGGCCACGCATCACATGATGGCCTCGCGCGAGGCCTTCAGTGTGCTTGGTCCCGTCACCGATGTCATCGGGGTTCAGACGGGATCTAGTCAGTTCTTGCCCATTCGTGGTGTCGGCATCATTATTTTCCGTGGTCCTACGGGTTACGTCTTCTTGGATGATGTTCTAATCGTCTCTAGCCTTGAGCTCAGCCTCCTGTCTGTCACCTGCCTTGATCGCATGAGCATGGAATTTTTGGATTCACGTGTTGTGGGCACTGTGTCGCTACGTCCGTCCGGTCGTGCCGTCCTGCATGCCACCGCCCACGGCAACTTGTGGCATGTACTACGCCTTTCTGCTCCCACCTCTGTCTCCTCTTCATTGACTGACACTGGCCACGTGTTTGTCACCAGCACATTGTCTCCACAGCACACGCGTCCCCTACATCGTTGCCTCTGTCACGTCCACTCTGCCGCGATTGACAGCATGCTTTGCACATAGCCAGCCACGGGTCTTGACTCAGCCTCCTTTCCTCTTCTGTGCCAAACTGAGGGCATCGATTGCGCTCGGGGCAAGATGCACCACTCCACCTACCCCCTCTCTACCTCTCGAGCGTCCGTCCTGCTCGACCTCGTCCACTCTGATGTCATGGGTCCTCTCCCGACAGAGTCTGACGGTGAGCACGGTCGCTACGTTCTGACCCTTACGGACGATTACTCTCGCTATCGTCGGGTTTTCTGCCCATGGCCGAAAAGCGACGTCGCGCCCACCATTCAGGATTGGCTCGTCCGCGCTAAACGCGAGTGTGGTCACTCCCTCAACCGCTTCCGCTCAGATTACGGGGGCAAGTTTCTGGGGGAGACCACTCTTTTCCTTGCCTCCCGTTGTATCCATCATGAGACGTTGACGCCTTACACACCCTCCCAGAACGGGGTCTTTGAGCGGTGGAAACGCATCATGGCCGACGCCGTCCGTACCATGCGGGTCGAATCTGGCACCTCTGATGGTTTCTACTTCAAGGCCATTACCTACATAACATGGGCCTAGAACTGGATTCCCCATGGACCCATTCCTCGTCAGTCCACCCCATACCAGCATTGGTGTGGAGAACGCGCCAACTTGCATCCAGCCCGTGTCTGGGGCTGCGTTGCCATCATCTGGTTGCCTGCCCCGCACCAGGGTGGCAAGCTCGAACCTCGCGGTCGCCTGTGCACCTTCCTCAGCATCTCCCGTCAGTCAAAAGCCTGGCGATTTTGGGATCCCACTCGCTGCTGCATTGTTGAGTCCCGGTATGCCCTCTTCTTAGAGGACCTGTTTCTCCGCGACCACGTTCGCATAGGCGCATCGATGTTCTCCCCGTTTCGTGGGGGAGTTGTGAGTCCATCCTCCGTCTTCCCGCGTCCGGGTGATCCATCGCCTGCGTCCACAGACCCACTTTTGCCGGCAGCCCCATTTGTGTCCGCCAGCCCCTGAGGGCCGGCTTCCCCGTCTGTGGCTGCCAGCCCCTTAGAGCCGGCTTCTCCATATGTGGACGTCAGTCCCTCAGGGCCGACTGCCCCGTCTATGTCCGCCAGCCCCTCAGGGCTGGCTGCCCCGCCCGTGTCCGCCAGCCCATCAGGGCCGGCTGCCCCGTCCGTGTCCGCCAGTCCCTCAGGACTGGCTGCCCCGTCCGTGTCCACCAGCCCCTCAGGGCCGGCTGCCTCGTCCGTGTTTGCCAGACCCTCAGGGGCGGCTATCCCATCTTTGTCTGCCGGCCCCTCCAAACCAGCCGCCCCATCTGCATCGGTCGGCCCCTCAGAGCGGGCTCCCCCGTTCGTGTCGGCTCCCTACACACGCGGTCCAGGTGGGAGCCTCGGACCCAGGGTCCCGACAGTTAGCACTCAGGCCACCATTGCACGTCCTCTCACCCCACAACCCCCTGGGGGAGATGCAGATCCACTGCCTCGGAGACGTGGCTCCACTCCCACGGTCGTGAGTGGAGACCTCGACACCAAGGCACTCGGTTTGGCCACACTGTCAGTCATTGCGGACCTACATCCAGGGTCGGCTCAGGGCTACGCCCTGCTCCATCAGGAGCACCGGTATGCCGTTACGGCCGCACTCACGCAGATGCCACTAGGGGCACGAAACGCGCATGCCCTCACTGTCCGCCCCACTGAGCGACCAGAGGACCGAGCCACCTTGCACGAGGCTCGGGCGTCTCCCGAGGCCGCACAGTGGGAAGCGGCGTGCGTCGAAGAGCTAGCTACCATCCGACAACATCACGTCTACGAGCTCGTCGACCTTCCCCCGGGCTGCCAGGGCATCGGCACCAAGTGGGTTCTCCGGCGGAAGTGGTAGCCAGACGGGTCTCTAGACAAGTACAAAGCCCGTCTCACGGCCGAGGGGTTTGCTCGGATACCTGCGATCGACTATGACCAGATCTTTGCACCGGTCGGTCGGTTCTCCATGAGCCGGGTGTTGTTCAGCCTAGTTGCACAGCATGGGTGGGAACAACATCAGATGGATTTGAGCAACGCCTTCCTCCATGGCTCACTAGAGGGCGAGGAGCTGTACATGGTGCAGCCTCCAGGCTATGATGACGGCTCTGGCAAGGTCAGGAAACTGTGGAAAGCCCTCTATGGCTTGAAGCAGTTAGCGTGCTGCTAGAACCAGGAGATCAGTCCTACGCTTCTGAGGGGCGGCCTCATTTGCAGCTCTACCGATCTCGCGCTGTTCATTAGCCCGCGAGGTCAGACGCTCGTCGCCGTCTTGGTCTATGTCGACGACCTGCTCATTGCATCACCGGATGCGGCTGTCATCCAGTGGGTCAAGGACGTGCTGCACGCCGCCTACCACATAAAGGACCTCGGGCCAGCGCGAGTCTTTATGGGCATGGAGCTCGAGCATGATCGCTCCGCGGGCATACTGCATGTCCACCAGGCTGCCTACATTGGCACCCTGCCCAGACGCTTCTCTGAGGACTTGTCCCTCGTGCCGAGACCATCCTCACCCATGTTGCCCGATGGTCAGGTGATGCTCAAGAGCTCCGATTCAGCTGTGGTGGGAGAGCCAGTAGACGTGACCGCGTATTTGCGCGTCATCGGGTCACTGATGTTCCTGGCGACGACGACGCGTCCAGACATCGCGTTCGCCGTCAACCTCCTGGCTCAGTTCTCTCAGGAACTGCATCACCTCCACTTCGAGGCCGTGATCCGAGTATTGCGCTATGTCGTCTCAACTCCACGGTGAAGTCTCATGTTCCGCCGACAGCCGTCTGTTGTCGCGGTGGGCTACACCGACTGTGACTGGGCCGGCAGTCTTGACGATAAGAGCCGCACAGGCTGGATCTTTCTGGTTGGCGGCACAGCGATGTCCTGGCGCAGTGGCAAGTAGGGGTGCATTACACGCAGCACCGCTAAGGCTGAGTACATAGCCCTTGGTTCAGGTGCATGTGAGAGCGTGTGGCTGCGTCGTCTATTGTCCAAGCTGCGTCAACCCGTCGTGTCCATCACGTTGCATTGTGACAATGAGAGTTCCATGGCCATTGCCGACAATGACGGCGTGCATCATACACGCACAAAGCACATCAATGTTGAGTATCAGTATGTGCGTTCGTTGTTGCATGACGGCAGCATCAACATTGTGCGAGTTGAGACAGCACGACAGTTGGCCGACTTCTTGACCAAGGCACTATAGCGCTACTCGTTCAAGAAGGTTGTGAGTTCAGTCGGTGTGCATCTGTGAGTTGTACCCTTTGTCCTCGCTTCCGTATCCATGTGTCCTGGGGAAGTTTGTCCGTCGCATGTGATGCTGCCCGCCCATGTGCACTGCGCCTGTGAGTCATGGGAGAGTATTGGGTTTTTTGCGTCTCTCATTGTACTCTGTTGTGTCCTCTCGGCTTGTGTACATTGGCGTACAGATGACTGACAATGAGACTTGATGCCGCTCGAGTGTCGTCCAGTGGAGCCGAGGCATGCTAAGGCCTACTCGCTGTTTGTTGGAGCCTCCTCCCTACGTGAGTGTGCTCAGCTCCATTAGTAGGCCTCCTTGGTGGTCGAGCCGCCGGCGGTCACTGCCTCCGCAGAGGCAGTCTGCGTGCTTGTGGTGCTGGATCTGACTGTGTTGTTGTGTCTACAGCGTTATGCTCTGCCTAGGGTCCATATTTCACATTGTGGGGCACTGTTTGGCACATTGGACCAGCGTAGGCATTGCCGAGGTTTGGGCAGTCATAACTCTTTGCTACTATTCTTCTAGCTGTTTTTGACCGCACAGCTGCGTTTGCAGCGTCGGTATCATGGTATGGTCCAGTTTTCAGGCAAAACGGATGATGCCCGGCTTTTGGGCTGTCGGTCGTCTGGCAGGCCTCACCGAGAAAACATGCCAGCCTGAAAACAGAGCTACTTTCTGATTGGCTGGTGATCAGATAAACAAGCTCTACAGAGCTAGGGAGGAGCTAGAACTTGGAGAAGTCTCCCATTGTTGTTCATTCTTGATTTCTCATCAGTCACTTCCAGTTTTCAGAGGCTTTCTGACGCTAATACTGGTGCTCACAGACTTAGACTCTAGAGCAACAGACTGAGGGGGCTGCAGACTTAAGCAACGAGCGTGGAAGCCGGCACACTGCATCAACAACGGGGCTGCCTCAACCTGATGCATAGATTCTAGCTGCCTAATGGTGCGCTCCGGATTTCTGACACAGGTGATCCATGCTGTTGGATCGTCTGTACCTGTCAGTCAGCGGCCATTGAGGTCGGCCCTCATGTGAGGGTCAGTCGCGTGCGTCAGACGTGGGACCACCAGAACTAAGCGCCCGAAGTTCTCGTGGTCCACGTCTGATGCACAGTCATGCTCCGCTCAAGTGAGGATGTCAAGCGCGGCGCCCAGGCATAACTGTTCAAAATTCAATGAGGGAGTTTCTTGCATGTGTGACAGACTTGAGCAGGACCTCTCACAGGTTTTTCCTCCCCCCCTCCCCCAAGGATCCAGTTAGGATCCGTGAAAACTAACCGGATCTAAGATCCTGGATCAGGATTCGCGAATCTGGATCTGGATCCGGTATCCGTGGATAGCTACCACGGATCCTAGGATCCGTGTGCAGCCTGGCCTGTCGATGTGTACGGATTACTGTGACCACTCGGCCGTGTCCATACTCGTAAATCCCTGATGCGGACCCCGGTGGTACCGGTGCGTCGACTGGTGGTGAACTACCAGCTTGGAGCTGACCGAAGAC
>SZWC01000329.1:163408-179507 GCA_023375785.1 Penium margaritaceum | reverse complement strand
AGTTAGGATCCGTGAAAACTAACCGGATCTAAGATCCTGGATCAGGATTCGCGAATCTGGATCTGGATCCGGTATCCGTGGATAGCTACCACGGATCCTAGGATCCGTGTGCAGCCTGGCCTGTCGATGTGTACGGATTACTGTGACCACTCGGCCGTGTCCATACTCGTAAATCCCTGATGCGGACCCCGGTGGTACCGGTGCGTCGACTGGTGGTGAACTACCAGCTTGGAGCTGACCGACGACCGTTCCAGAGCTCTGGATGCTGCCTGGGACCTCCTGCAGTTTTTGTGCAGCACGCAGGAGTTTATCGCTGGACTGGCCGTGGGCCCGATTTGCATGTTTTTCCATTGTGTGTCCACCATTTGATGCCAAATGCATGCGTGTGACAGTCGTAGTGTCTGGCTTGTGACCTTGCACGTCTAGGTTAAGACGGCGTACCGTTCTGATAAGTCTAGGCAGAGTTACGGCCAAAACAGTGGTTTTGGGCCGATTTTAGGACAGATCGTGTGCTGCTACGTGCGACACCCGCTGTGCACCGCGGTAGGTTCTTATGCCATGGACCTGTCATTTGTCATCACTCTCTACAAATGCTATTGAAGCATTCTGACACTTTGCCTTGTGTCTCTTAGCCAGACGCTTGCCGTTGTGTGCACGACTTGTGACTGTCGTCACCGTCTGACCAGGCACTGACACCTAGTCGGCGGCTGTGTTGCTAGGAAGCTTCCGAGCAACTTCTCATAGTATCAGAGCGGTGAGACACTTCTCGCCGAGCTGCACATTAGAGATGCACCAGAGCAGCAGCAGTGAGAGGTACCGCTACTGCCAATCCACTAGGACCTGTCGACGACACCCACGTGAGAGTGCATCAGCACCAGCCGCCAACAGCAGGAGGTGACACCTGCAGCAGGCGGCAACCGCTATTAGCAGCTGGCATTGGCGCCAGCAGGGATGGTAGCAGGCCACACCTGTGGCAAGTGGCAACTGGAAGCAGCAGCCCATAGCAGGAGCATCACACAACACAAGCAGTGCGAAGCAACGCTGCGTAACAGCGGCGGCGACGGCAGGCAGCAGCAATGTGCAGCACAGCAGTAGTAGCAGTAGCGCAACAGAGCAGCTGCGTAGTAGTAGGGTGCGGCGGCAGCAGCGGGCAGCAACCGCTACGCGCAGCAGCTGAAGCAGCAGCGCGTAGCTGAGCTGCAACACAGCAACAGTACGCAGCTGCTGCCACACCTCCACAAGCAGCCGCACGACTGTTGTCGCAGGTGCCGGCGTAGTAGCAGCAGCAACCTTGCGGAAGCTGGTACGGAGCTTCCGTGCAGCTTCCGCGCAGCTGTTGCGGAGCAGCCGCCCCCTACGCAGCGATGCAACAACCGCGAGGGTTGTCAAAAAAAAGGGGGGGAAAGGAGGGGAGTTGAGGTCAGCATTTCTCTTGCTGATGTCATCAGGTCATGCCGATGATAGCAACCACCCAATATGCCGCCTTCTTGTCGAACTTCTCCTAGATGTTTCGTCGCAGATGCTAGGCACAATAAGTGTGGGTAGCGCTGGGTAAGTGTCTTATCAGAACCTTGGCAAGGCTAGCTTCTCTGTCCGACACAATGACTGCACTTGCAGAACGCGCTGTGGGATAAGCTCCTGCTAGATTATCGCAAAACCACATCCATGTTTCCTCGTTCTCACTTGACACCAGTGCCCAGGCCATGGGGCATGCATGGTTGTTCGCGTTACAAAACTGCGCGACCAACATCACTTGCTTGTGGCCGTTCTTCAGGAAGGTGTTGTCCATTGTCATGACCCTCCGTGAGTAGTCCCAGCCTAGGAGGGTGGCCCCAGGCGCCACAAACGCCCACTTGAACTTGTTTTGTGCATCCATCCATGCGTTGCTCAATCAACGCGTTTTAGCTGCACGTCCACGAACACGAAATTTGTCTAACTTTTGTTGCAGGGTACAACGTACAAAAGTGAAGAGCATTGCGGGAACGACGGCACAACATACCTCTTGACACAGTGCTGGAAACATAGCCCATGATTTCGCCTTTGTGTCCATGAGTTGGGTCTGGGCCAGTGATCTTGAACGGTACAGCGTACAGTTGGCCACCTGAATTCCTGCGACTTCCTTAATGATGGCTCTCAGCGTTGGCGGAGGTGTTGTCGGATCCCACGTCGTTTGCGACGGTGTGTGCCTTGCAATCCACCTGGTGGTCCGGGCGGGACTCCCACGGCCAATAGTTGAGGTGCAACTGTGTCCCTCTGTGACATTGGAGAGTTTCACTGCCCCCAGCTTCGAAGAGACAACCGCGCGTACGTTCCACGTGCAGCCACGTCTCATAGCCTCCACGCAGCGTACGTCAATCCAGCCAGGCTCGCTGCGCACCCACTGAAGGCCGAAGCGTTTTGCTACAGTGTGGTCCTCGATTGCAGCCCTGCGGGCAGACATGTTGCGAAACTTTTTACCCTCGACGAGCTCGTCGCCTTGTGCCTTTCTTTTCTTGGTCGTGCCGTCGAGAGAGTTGTCTGACGTACCTACAAAAGGATAGGACATATAGTTTGGCAACCATTTGGTTCAAGTCACATCTCTGTCGAGACTGTGGGCGGGCACCAAGTAGGAGACGACATATGGCAACATGTGCATAACCAAGTTTGAAAACCGCACATCTTGTACAACGTACATGCGATGCCACATGACACAAAAGGACGCAAGAAAATTGGAGACACATGTTACTAGTGGAGCCACTAGGAAAGAGAACACGGTGCCTTGCCCATGACTGTGTGTAAGGTGGAGCCTCGGTCTGGTCCGGGGAGCATGGCTCCATCCGAAACAACCGCATGTTCTCCGCAGTTTCATCTTCAAACCGTCTTTCTCAGTCCTCATAGTCCCAATCTCTGTTCAGCCAGGAGAAGAGTTCTTCTTTGCCACCTGATTCACAGTTGAAATCATGGTGTCCCGGACTCTTGTGCTGAGCTGGAACCGACGGTGGAAGAACTCTGTACTCGGGAGGCCGATAGGCGCGGTGCTCAGGTAGTGGTGCAGGGGGTGGTGGTGATGCAGCGGGTCGTGCAGTTGGTCATGCAGCGGGTCGTGCAGTGGGTGGTGCAGTGGGTCGTGCAGCGGGTGGTGCAACAGGACATGCAGCGTGTGGTGTAGCGAGTGGTGTTGCAGGAAGTCCAGCGGGTGGTGCAGCAGGTGGTGCAGCGGGTGGTGCAACGGGTGGTGCAACGGGTCGTGCAGAGGGTCGTGCAGCGGGTGGTGCAGCGGGTGGTGCAACGGGTGGTGCAACGGGTCGTGCAGAGGGTCGTGCAGCGGGTGGTGCAGCGGTTTGTGCAGCGGGTGCTGTAGTGGGTCGTGCAGCGGGTCATGCAGCGGGTGGTGCAGCCGGTGATACAGCGAGTCGTGCAGCGGTTGGTGCCGCAGTTCGTCCAAAGGGTGGTGCAGCACGACGTCCAGCGGGTGGTGCAGCGGCCGTCGGGTCGGCGGGTTGTGCATCCGGCGCCGCCACATCCACGCCAGTGGGACACCATCCCACCGCTGTCGGTGGGTTCCGTCGTCCATGGTTGTGCGGCCTTGGGTCTGAAGGACCACACAGAGTTGTTATGCCTGTTGCCGGCGAGGCAACATGACGGGAAGGTTGCGACCGTGGCATGCGAAACTGAGACGCCACGAGCAACCCACCCTGGCTGGCGGAAATTACCCGTCCACGTGTAACTGGGCCTAGCGGATGTGACAGCGCGGCAGTTGTATGACGCAGTGCCTCGGCACATAAGAGGGGTGGGCGAGCGGGCGGCCTTGTGGAATCTATACGCACTGGTCGGGCGCAGGCAGACGCCTCCGCCCTCCAGGCAGTGCCCCGGGTCTGGGGCGCCATTGCGCCAAGAATGGGTACATTGGCATTTTTTGGGCACAGTATAATGCTCACGTACCCTGCAATTTGACTCACCTTGCTTGATCAAGAGGGAGAGCCCCATGTTGATGCTCCACCGTGAACACACCGATCTCTGACATTGTCACGGCTCTGCACCGAAGAAGCCAAAATGAAACAAACACTCTGGGGGAGGGGAGGGGGAACTGTCGCTAGCCACCGTCCATGCTCACCCTGAAGCTCACTTTCGTAAATGCATGTCAGGGACCATTCCAATGTACGTGGACGGGTTATGCAGCCAATCCGCTTGCAATACACTCATGCGACAGGGGACGGAGCTGACTGGAGCGCCTCCATTTCCGCACATGCACGTTCAGGAGCAAGGCTGGCATCTGCTCATGCAGGCCGTGTTTCATCCATCGTATTGTTTACGTGTGTACGTAACATCAGCATGGCATAGAAGAAGCATCCTCGAAGCCACGGGAAGACCTCTGTTCTTAAGGAAAAGCAATTACCCCTTCCGTTCGTTAACGAGCGGATCGTTGAACCAATCATTTCAGTAGTTATGTATACACATGTGCAGTTGAATTGAAGGCCAGGTAGTGTCTCATTGTACGGAAAGCGATAACGAGACGCAAAAATCGACTTCAGGTGAAAAAAGTAACAGCGTGCCCAACGTGCAACACATACAATGCATGTATCGGTAGTCCTTGATAAGTGAAAGTACCATGGGTGGATTGTTGCTTTCCTGGAAGGCGACGGGCGAATGGTTGCTTTTCTACCAAACAACGGGCGGATGGTTGTTTTTCTTCCGAACGACGGGCGGATTAGAGTCACACTCTGCATTTTATGGGTATCTGAGCTATTTCACCCAATTATGATCAAAATCAATCTTAAAATTTTGGAATTCATATAACCTATTCCTATGGCCTAATACTGGCTAGGAATTGTTTATCTCAAAACATGGCATGGATAAAATGGAACCTAAATGAATCATGGGTAAATGTATCCAATTTGCTTGGTCTACGGAATGGAGTAATGCCGATGGACGCAGAAAACGAACGATGAGCCTAAATGAATCATGAGCCTGTTTTGATAGCGCATAACGAAAAATGTCCCAACACACAATCTCATGCCTACTTCATACCATGATCGAATGCATCAATTTGAGTACTCGATGTTGTAGTTGTCACCTGTTATACATGGCAATCTATCTGCCACGATAGGTGAATAAAATCATTTTTTAAGAGCACTACATGGTTTGCCTCACAACTTGGGCATTCCCACCAACTTTGCATTAGAGTAATTCTTGCCAAACCGATCCCGAAATTGCTGCTACATCAAGTGGATGATGCAGGCGATCAGATGCCCCAAGGACATAGGTATGGTTTGTTGATTCTGCGTTGAAGGGATAAAATTTTCAAGCATTTCACCCAGCCACTCTATACTCACATAAGTCTTACGCCAATACTCATCGCAACTATCCGTGCATAAGGTATGTCAACAAAACTAGTGTCTATCACATGGTGATTGTGTTATTGATACAAACATGTTGAATTTACAAGCATCTGGTTTTATGGTGCCCCGATCGTAAACCTCTTTGCTCCATGGGCATCTCACACGGCATTATGGATAAACGATAAAAGAAAGACAAAACACCATGTCAAAGGTAGGATTGAACAAAGAATCTCACACAATCTTATCCCTAAATAATTGAATTCTACATTAACTTACCTTTTACCAATATCTATCATCCCATACAAATCATTACAGTTTTCTTCCTTTTCTTCTTTAATTCATATGCTGCATCAAACAATATCATTATTTCATGAAACTCGTCTTGCTGATTCTAACTGCACAGCTACGTTCGTAGTGTGTTCATTTTATTATGGTTCAGTTTTTAGGCAAAACAGACAACACCCGAGTTTTGGGCTCTTTTGTGGTTGGCGGGTCCCACCCAGGAAAACTCTGCTAGATAGGATAATGCTAGAATTTTCCTGCTTGGCTGATTTTCTGAGTAACAAGCGTCACAGAGCAGAGGTGAGACTAGAAGTGGGAGGGGTCTTAGTTGATTGCTCATTCTTCATTCCCTCATCAGTCATTGCTTCGTTCTAGCTGCTTTCTGGTGCTGACTCTGGCGCGCACATTTTTGAGTCACAAACGAGAGCTCTCTGACTTAGACTGTAGTGCACCATACTAAGGGGGCAGACTAAACAATGAGCGTGGGTTCCCGCAAGTTGCATCAACAACGCCGCTACCCCAACCTGCACACTAGCTACCGTAGTTACTCTAACTTTCACTCAAATTCTCAATTGGAATTTAGTGGTACTAGCTTTCACCAAAAAAACAGGCCGTCTTCAATTCTGGGCATGGTCTCCCCATTTATGCCCAATCACCCCAAATCCACACACTTGATGATTTGTGTACAACACTTAAACATTTGATGAGGATACTTCTAGGAAAATGGCCTAGCCAATGGTAAATGTTTCTTGGAAGTTACTGGTTAGAATCATGTTCCAGTTAGTTTTGTGTACATGAACACAATACTTTCTCAGAAACTCATCAGGAAATGGATGCACCTTATTTTGTTTTGAATTAATTCTTTACAAAAATTGTCCAGAAACACTAAAGCACATGTTTTCCACTTTTTCNACTTAGACTGTAGTGCACCATACTAAGGGGGCAGACTAAACAATGAGCGTGGGTTCCCGCAAGTTGCATCAACAACGCCGCTACCCCAACCTGCACACTAGCTACCGTAGTTACTCTAACTTTCACTCAAATTCTCAATTGGAATTTAGTGGTACTAGCTTTCACCAAAAAAACAGGCCGTCTTCAATTCTGGGCATGGTCTCCCCATTTATGCCCAATCACCCCAAATCCACACACTTGATGATTTGTGTACAACACTTAAACATTTGATGAGGATACTTCTAGGAAAAGTGCCTAGCCAATGGTAAATGTTTCTTGGAAGTTACTGGTTAGAATCATGTTCCAGTTAGTTTTGTGTACATGAACACAATACTTTCTCAGAAACTCATCAGGAAATGGATGCACCTTGTTTTGTTTTGAATTAATTCTTTACAAAAATTGTCCAGAAACAATAAAGCACATGTTTTCCACTTTTTCACCTATTTTATGCTCTAAGTTAAGTTCATGTCATAATTGTAATAAAGTCACTGACGTTGAATTGTGCTACGTTCTGCAAGCTCCCAATCAAGAAAATTCTTGTAGAGATGGAGCGGAGTGCTACACGGTCATCACGAATGTTTTTTTTTTTACGCTCGAGTATCCTCCCCCACCCCCCTTCCCCCCCCTCCCCCCCCTTCGGCAGCCGGAACATGTAGCGAGGGTGTATTGGGAAGTGTATGAGGAGGGGGAGGGGTTGAATACACATGTGAATGAATTGACTTGTGTACATTTTGGTGAGCACTCACAATACACTCCCCAATACACTCCCCAAATACACTCCTAGNGGGGGGGGGGGGAGGGGGATTGGGGCGCACTAGTTTTGTCATTATGGTGTGAGGAGGACAATTCAAGTGCACTTCTTTTATTACTTTGCACCCCAAGCATCGTCGGATTCAAAAGATTGACGACCTACGTAAACTTTGAGCGAGTCAAGAAATGAAAAAATGCTCGTGTCTACCGGCTGTAATCAACAAGAATCTATCCAAGAAAAATTGTAACTTTGGATAGGGGGGATCATCGATCCTCTCCCCCTCCCCCTCCCTGCAATGAAAATGTACCTGGATAGTGTCTTGGGTTGTGTATTGGGAGAGGTTTTGTACTAATACGCAAGTGTACAAATTCCCTTTTGTACATTTTTGAGCGGATTCCTCATACACACCCCAGTACACACTCCCAATACACTTGGGGGGGGGGAGGGGACCTCTATACGTGGCGTTGGTTTGCAAGGTGTGAATAAAGTCTAATGGTTGTGCTCCATCCCTTGTGATATTAGGTTATCGTAATTCGTCGGCTGACTCCGATCGACGACTTACATTAGGTTTTGTGCATTGCTTGTGTACACATGTATTTTTATGGCTCTCTACTAGATACACCCTCTAGATACACTTTTCACCTTTTTTAGGTGAGGGGGGGGGACTCGTTGCCTCCCTCTCCCCCTCTACGCAAAGTGTATTAGGGGAGTGTATTGGGTAGTGTATCTGGAGGGGCACCAAATGAATGCACAAGTGTATGAATACACTTGTGTATTCGTTTGACGTCCCTCCAGATACACTACCCAATACACACCCCAAACACACTTTGAGTAGAGGGGGCATGGTAAGTCCCTCCCCCCTCCCCTTTACTCAAAGTGTATTGGGGGAGTGAATTGGGTAGTGTATCTGGAGGAGCGCCAAATGAATACACAAGTGTACAAACACACTTGTGAACATTTGTGGGCGAATTACAATACACTTCCCAATACACTTCCCCAATACACTCGGGGTGTTGGAGAGGGGGGGGTGCATTTGATCGGGGTTCTATTTTTCTATTTGCATAGTACCCATTGTGCACAATGCGAGAGTGAAGTCTGTCTTTTTCTCCCTTTTCCGGGTGTCATAGCTTTACGACGATCGACGTACTGGATCAAGAATAGTACACATTAAAAGAGATACAAAAGTTTGTTTGTGGCGACGTCCTCCGGATACACTTACCAATACACTATCCACATACACTTTTCAGTTTGGGGGGTGGGGAGGGGTCCCCCCCCCCCCAAACTCGAAGATGTATTGCAGTGGTGTATTAGGCAGTGTATTGTGAGGGGCGCGTATCTAATACACAAGTGTGTAAATACACTAGTGTACATATTTGTGTTGGTTCACGATACACTCCCCGATACACAACCCCACTACACTCGTGGTGCATGGAGGGGGGGGGATCTGGCAAGTTCAGAAAATACATTAGTGTACATTTCTCCGGATCTCCACGATACACTGCCCAATACATTCACCAGATACACTCGGTGGGGGGGGGGGGAGTCGACTTCGAGCAAACATGGGAAGCAGGACTAGCGAACAATATGCAAAGTCACTGCATGTCCAGCTGTGTTCGTAAAAATGGTCTTTCCGCTCTGTGGGGGGTTTGCGAGATGCGGCGCACGTGTGATAGAAGAAAGGGAATCTGCTCGGCCCCGAAAATGCTCGGGCTAGTAAAAAAAAAAACCAAAAACCCCAGTTTCACTAAGGGGTTTGCGAGATGCGACGCACCCTCTCGCGAGTTTTGGAGTTCGCAGTTGCGAACTCCAAAACTCGCAACATGGTAGCATCGGACATCGGTGAGGCCGGTGTCAAAAGTCACCGATTTCGCTCTCGAGGTCAACAACTACCGACCTCGAGGGCGAAGTCGAATTCCGTTTTTCTTCCAATCCTTCCAAGAAATAGGAAGCAAGGTTCAAGTGAGAATGGAGCGACCCTCTGACGAGGCGACTTTCCACAGCTTGTGGAAAGTCGCCTCGTCAGGCTGGTGCTGTTCGACACTGCCACCGCTAGCGGCAGAGTCCATCAGCATCGATGGCGAATTTAATGAACATCCTTTTTCGTTGATCGAAAGCTCTAACGCCTAAACAACTCTAGCATCAAAATCCTTAGACGAGTTTACGGAACACATTATTCGCATTTTAGAAATGATCAAAATTCAAGAAAAGTAGGATAGGTCGACAGGAACGTCACAAATCACAACAGCTACATCTTGCAACTCGCCCCACACACCGCCTCGAACATCGATTTGCGTCACGCCGACTGACACATCTATATGAGTTCCACATCGTCGCAGGACTGCACACAAAATGTGGACGCGTCACGTTTTGCCCACAGCCCCTGGAGCACCTCACGGATGTTGAAACCATCAGTAGAGAATGGATTTTTGCAATTTCAAGAGTGATCCGTCCACACGACCAAAATCTGTGCACGTGCTTGAACGTTTGAAGGAAAGCAATTTCTTTTAGTCAAATTTATGGGGCACAGCCGTAATTTGGTGCTGGACTCTCCCCCATACTTGCAGTGTTGTGATTTGTGACGTTCGTGTACAGTTTACTGTGACCACTCGGCCGTGTCCATACTTGTGCAGATCCTTGAGGCGGGCCCTGGTGACACCAATGCGACAACTAGCGGCGGACTACCGGCTTGGAGCTGGCCGACTACCGTTCCAGAGCCCCAGATGCTGCCGGGACTCTCTGCTGTCCTTTCTAAAGCTTGCAGGCGTCTTTCGGCGGACTGGCCATGAGCCCTATTTGCATATTTTTGCATTGTATGTCCACCGTCTGATGTTGGATACATGCATGTGACCAGTCGTAGCATTTGTCTTTTGATCCAGCACGTCTAGGTTCAGACGGCGTAGCATTCTGACATGTGTACGCAGAGTTACGGCCAAAACAGTGGTTTTGGGCCGGTTTTAGGACAACTCTTGGACTGCCGCGTGCGACACCTGCCGTGCGCCGCGGCAGGTGTTTATGCCTTGGACCTGTCAATTGTTATCTCTCTCTGCATATGCTATTGAAGCATTCTGACACTTTGTCTTGTGTCTCCTGGCCAAACCCTTGCCGTTGTGTACACGACTTGTGACTGTCGTCACCGTATGACCAGGCACTGACGCCTAGTCAACAGCTGTGTTGCTAGGAAGCTTCCACGCATTTTCTCATGGTATCAGAGCAGTGAGACACTTTTCACTGAGCTGCGCAGCAGAGACGCAACAGAGCAACAGCAGTGAGAGTCACCGTTGCAGCAGATTCCTTGGGGCCTGTCGGAGACAGCCGGTCGCCATCGGCGCAGCCCTCACCCACCACGTGAGATCGCAGCAGCGCTGTTGCCACCGTGCCAGCAGCAGCAGTAGAGGCAGCAGCAGCAGTGTAGCAGCAGCAACAGCGGTGCGTGGCGGCTACAGTGAGCGCAGCCGCCATCCACAGCCGCAGTGGCAACAGCGGCACCGGCAGAAGCAGCAGCACAGCAGCAGCGGCGGCAGCAGAAGCGACGGCAACAGCAGCGCAGCAGTAGCAGTGGCAGCCGCGACGACAACAGCAGGGCAGCAGTGGCAGCAGCAGCAACAACAGCGCAGTAGTGGCAGCAGCAGCAGCGCGCGGCGGCGGCAGCAAGCAGCAGCCGCAACGCGCAGCAGTAGTAGCAGCAGCAGCGCAGCCGCTGCTGCCACTGTTGCATACGCAGCTACACAGCTCCTGCTGCATCTGACAGCACAGCTGCAGCAGTAGCTGAGCGGAAGCTGCTACGCAACTTCTGCGCAGCTTCCTCACAGCCGCCGTGGAGCGGCTGCACGCTCGCGAAGAGTCGCGAGAAAGAAAGGAAAAAAAACTGGGGGGAGTGAGCTGACGTCAGCAATTATACTTGCTGACGTCATCAGGTCGTGCTGACGTCAGCAACCACCTGCTGACATCAGCACCATACTTAGCCAAATTTTTGGCCAGACAGTCAAACGTTGCCAGCGTTTCAAATCCTTGAGAAACGCTGACATTTTTTAAATCCAACAAACTTGACCTGTCGCCCCATACTGAGCGGCGACATGAGCTTGTCCGACAACAAGGAGAAGGGACCAGGCGACCCCTCCTCTTCGTTTGGTGTACTGAGTCCATGATCGCAGGCCATTGAGGACCTACGAAGCCAGCAAGATGAGATGCATCACCTCCAGAGAGAGCAGACTGACGCTATCCGCACGCTGACTGAGCTTCTACGTGCTCAGTCCACGACTCCTCAGCGGGCTTCTGAGGGAGCTGCCGGCGTTGCGGTCTCTACCCAGCAGTCGGCTCAGGCACCCGTGTCAGGCGCTCGACCTGTCCCACCACCTGCTGACCTCCTAGATGATGAGCCACTCATGCCAGGCATTACGGATGATTCCCCGGCTCAGGAGATTCGAGTTCTTCAGAAGCGCCTCCGTCAGCTACAGACGGGTACCCGATCTCCTCCGTTTTCCCCAATACGATCGTCACTTGACTACCCCCGTGACCATCCTCTTCGAGGAGTCTTTCCCGTCTCTCGTCCTACTCAGCCTGTGGTTGCTCTCCCCACGGAGCGGCAGCCCAAGGATTTTGAGGCACCACCTCCACGGCACATCAGTGAGGACGGCTTCGACTGCTGGGAGATTTTGTTTCAGGTGTGGGCTACTTCTGAGGGAGTGTGGCCTTACTACCACAGCCCGTACCAGCCTACAGACCCAGCACAGGTACTGACAGCAGCCCGGGCCATGCGCGGACTTCTCTACGCCATGCCACGCTAGACCGTCGTCGACTTCCGCCCCTTCCTTGGCGAGGCCGGCACAGGCACCGGCACCGATCCCCGTGGTGGTTGGGATCTGGCCTTATCCCTGCTAGCCGCAGAGACGCACGCCACTCGTGCATCACACATTCGTACTGTCCATTCGCTCTGTCAGGGGCCTGCGGAGCCTGCAACGGATAACTGGCGACGTGCCATGCGCATCTACACGCGCTTGGGAACCTCAGGAGGCACACAGCTGTGGGCGCTTTGTACGATTATGCTCGGAGTTCGCCTCGAGTACACCCACATCTTCACACGGTACAGCGACACTGTCCTCGAGCCCTTCTCAGCCACTCTGCAGTTGCTTCCTTGGGCGCATCATCTCTTCCTTCGGGTGACCTCAGCCCGCGAGGCAACCGTAGCCCATCGGGAGACTTCCCTCGCTGTAGCCGCCATCGCATCACCACCATATTCCCTCCTACAGTCTCCCTCTTCCTCCTCCATCACCTCCTTATCTTCCTCTTCCTCTTCAACCCCGTCTACACCCATGTAGACACAAGGCGTTGCAGCAGCCGCCCAGGGGAAGAAGAAGAATAGGAAGCGTGGATTAGGTCAGCAGCAGTCGTCATCCAGTGGTAGCTGTGGCCGTTCTGTGCACTGCTACAACTGTGGAGGCGCCCATCGCTACTCCGAGTGCCAGCAGCCGCTTGACTGGGCGCGGATCACTCGTGGGCTCCAGGCTGCTCATGCTCTCCGATCCACGTCTGGCACGTCACCCGCATCCACCTCCGGATGCGCGGCGGCCACGACTGTAGATGTTCTTGCCTCTTAACCGGCGAGCAGCAGCGATCCGGACCCGCACGACCGCACCATCGCCTAGCTTCGCCACCTTCTGGCGCTCTGCATTCAGGGAGGTGCAAGTGTGTTGTCATCGTCGGGTGGTTCATAGACTTTTTGTTTGTCCGTTCCTGTGGCTCGTGACGACGCGTGTGGGGGAGCACAATCAGCATGTGATGATAATGGGCCTGACTGCACCGAGTGGATTCATGAGTCTCATCTTTGTGTTGTGCGTCGTTCCTCCCCACTGACGGCTCAGCGTCCCTCTGATGCGGAGTGTTCCATTGCTCGTTGTACAGTGATTTCCACCAGCCGTGACTCCAGTGGCACTTGGATCGTCGATTCTGTTGCCACCCATCACATGACATGCCGTCGTAGTGACTTTGCTGTTCTCGGTCATGTCACGTCTGTCCGTTCCGTTTGTACAGGGTCTGGTCAGTCCCTGCCAGTCCATGGTGTTGGGGTTGTATGCTTCAATGGTCCATTTGCCCCCCTGTACCTTTCCAACGTGTTGTTTGTGCCTAATCTTGAGCTCATCTTGCTCTCTGTGCGTGCCTGCACCTTGATGGGTCTCTCTATGGATCATATCGCTGTCTCAACGACAGTGACTGCTACTGACACCCGCAGTGTCGTCCTGCGTGCTTCAGTCATACATGATATGTATCTCATCACTCGGCCCTCCTCCCCTTGCCCTTCCTCTTCCTCTGGTCGTGTCTTTGTCACTAGTGTTCTATCTCCGGAACACCAGAGGTTGCTTCATCGCCGTTTATGTCATGTGGGCTCCGACACTGTGTCGAAGCTCATTCGGACACAGCCCGCTCTCAGTCTTGACGTGGCTTCTTTCAAGAAGCCACCCAAGACTGTCTGTCTTTTTTGCGCTCACAGGAAGATGCACCAGTGCACCTACCCTGACTCTCGTTCCCGAGCGCTTCGACCTCTCGAGTTGGTTCACTCAGACCTTCTTGGCCCTCTCCCGATCGAGTCCCTGTCCAAGATGGGCCGGCATGTTCTGACTCTGACCGATGACTTTACCCGGATGCGGTGGGTCTACAGCCTGCGTCAAAAGAGCGACGCCGCACTTGCGGTTCGACTCTGGCTAGTAATGGCTGAGGGTCAGTCCCGCCACACGCTACATACCTTCCGCTCGGATCGCGGCGGTGAACTCCTTGGCGAGATGGACTCCTTCTTTGCTTAGCATGGGATTTTTCACCAGGTCTCCGTTCCTGCTACCCCACAGCAGAACGGTGTATCTCAGCATTGGAACCGCACCATGGAGGATGCGGTTCGCGCCATGCGGTCTGAGTGCGATCTCCCTGAGTCTTTTGTCTTTGAGGGTTTTGCCTACATGACTTGGGCCTGGATCCACCTCCCGCACGGTCCGCTTCTGGACCATATTACACCGTACAAGCTATGGTTTGGACACTGTGCTGACCTTCGTCTCGCTCGCGTCTGGGCTCCCTGGCCTCCGTGTGGTACACCGAGGACCAGCAGGGGTCCAAGGTCTCACCTCGGGGCCGCTTGTGTGCCTTCATAGGCATTTCCCCGCAGTCGAAGGCCTGACGCTTCTGGGACCCTACTCGTCGTCGCGTCATTGAGTCCCGCGATGCGCTGTTTTTCGAGACTCTCACCTACCGTGACCTAGCTTTGATCACAGCACTCTCCACCAACCATGTTCCTTCCTGTGAGGGTTCTCGACGGATGGGGGAGACTTCCACGCTAGCGAGCACCTCTCATCCGGCTGATGTGTCCGCTCGAGCCCCCTCTCGGTCTCCGGCCGTTGATGATCCGGCGATCATTGCCGTCGGTCCAGAGATCTCGCCTGTACAGCTTGTTTCACACCCCACAGGTACCTCTGTTCCCACGCCTCCTTCTCCACCAGCACCTTCATCTGCTGGCACCCCTATTTCTGCATCTGATGTAGCCTTGCCCACTCCCGTTCCTACATCGGCTGGTACTCCTGCCTCAGTGTCAGGTCCAGTCTTGCTTGCTCCAGCTGTCACACCCAGCCCCGTGTTCCCCACACACGCATCTCCTCGCACGGCGTCTCCAGTTGCCTCGTCTCAGCCCTCACCAGCTATGGTCGCACCTGTCCCTGAGCCTGAGTTGCGTCCCTCGACCTCAAGTTACACCCGTGAGCCCGGTGGCCGTCTTCGACCACTGGATTCCGAAGCTTAGCGGGCGTCGGGCCTCGGACCCAGACGCTCCTCTCGCAGCATCGCGAGTGGTAACCCCGGCACAAAGGCTCTAGGCCTGAGTGTCCGTAGTGAGCTCACTGAGGAACATCCAGCGTGCCCCGTAGGGCACGCCCTCGTCAATCACGAGTTGCATATCGCCTGTGACGCAGCAGCTGATCTCTTGGTTGTCAGGCCCGGCACTGAGGCCTGCGCAGTTGCCATGCAGAGTTCTCCCTCTATGGCGCCCGACCCGGGCACACTGAGGGAGGCTCTCTCATCACAGGATGCTGAGGCTTGGCGTGCTGCCTGCGAGGATGAGCTTCGCGCTATCCGAGAGCACAGAGTCTACGAACTTGTCGACCTTCCTCCCGGGAGGAAGGATATTCAGGTCAAGTGGGTCTTTCGCAAGAAGGTGAAGCCAGATGGCTCACTGGAACGCTACAAGGCCCGCTTGGTCATCAAGGGGTACTCTCAGATTGAGGGAGTCGATTACACTGACACTTTTGCCCCTGTCGACCGCATGACCTCAGCTCGAGCTGTGTTCGGTGTAGTGGCTCAGCATGATTGGGAACTGCACTAGATGGATGTGAACAATGCGTTCCTCCATGGCTCTCTGGATGATGAGATTTATGTGGCTCAGCCACCGGGCTTTGAGGACGGTGACAAGGTCTGGCGCTTGTGCAAGTCCTTGTACGGCCTCAAGCAGTCTCCGCGGTGTTGGAATCGGGAGATCACCGGCACTTTGACTCGTGCAAGATACATACAGAGTGAGGCAGACCCCTCTCTTTTCATCCTATCGACACCCGAGCGGTTCACCGCCATCCTGGTCTATGTTGATGACCTTCTGATCGCGTCTCCGTCCCTGGAGGCCGTGAAGGAGGCCAAGGCTGTCCTGCAGACTGCCTACAGGATGAAGGACCTCGGTCCTGCATCGGTGTTTCTTGGTATGGAGATCGTGCGAGATCGCAGACATCGGACACTGTTGTTGCATCAGGCCCGATACGCACGAGTCGTGGGGGAGCGC
>SZWC01000329.1:110238-143162 GCA_023375785.1 Penium margaritaceum | reverse complement strand
CCCCCGCTGTTGTTCATGCACACACAGATTTCTGAGATGGACAAGGACGTGTCGGAGACCGAAGAGTGGCAAACCACGCGCTGACCAGAACTTTGCTGAGCATGAGTGTCTTGGTTGACTTTTGTGGATTTCCTAGGTTCATGTTCTTCATAGGTGTAAACGAGAAATCTGGGGCGTATTGGACATGGTGAGAAAAACTATTTCGAAAGTCTAGGAAACTACCAGGGTGGGTTCAACCTTGTCAGTGAACGAAGCGAGCGAGCTCGATTCGAAGCTCGCTCGCTCGCCGCAAAACTTGCCTGCTCACACAAGTTTTGCTTGGACTTTACCTTGGGACGAAATAGCTCTAATATCCACATTCCCGAAAGGCGGACCACCACATATCCAAATGCGGAATTTTATGTCCTCCATATCCAGCAGTTTAAAATACGACGTATCCGGCTCCCTCGCCATGCGCGATCAGCGACATGCGTCGCTGATCGAGCATGGCGAGGAGAGTCATGTGACCGTCGCTCGATCGCGACCCTCGATCCCTCGCGAGATCGCGATCGAGCGATGACCCATTTTTTTCAAAAAAAAATTTGACGCGCAAACCCCCTATTATGATTTAGGGTTTTCTATGTTTTGCGCGGGCGGAGCCCGCGCAAAACATAAAACCCTCATCACGATCGAGCGATGACCCATAAAACCCTACGCAAAACATAAAACCCTACGCAAAACATAAAACATAAATCCGAAGCTGCATTTCATGCAACATAAAACCATACGTCGTTCTTTTTCCGCGCCTGGTGAATGTTTCGTTGTTAAAGTACTTGCGCGCTGGATATGGCGTTGTTAAAGAGCGGTCACTGGATATGGGAGGCTTATACACGAAATCGATGGGTATATGGTCACCCCCCCCCCCTTTACCTTGTCCTCGAAGATGAGGATGAGGTTGTGTTGAAAGAAGATGCCGTTGCAACAGAGGTACATCTATATTGATTGCCTCACCTGTGAAACTGTGCATCAATAAGTGTAATGGGGAGTGAAAAAACAGTGAACATGGATAGTTCGTTGAAACAATAAAAAATCGCATAGCTCGTTGTCGTTTTTATTGTATAGAAGGAATGTATATCTGGGCGTTACTAGAATTCATTAATGTGGATGTTTTGTGAAGAAAAACTGCATGCAGAATTACACTTTTTACTACACTGATCAACAAGTGTGTGAATTTTGGGTGATCCACCTTAACTCTAGAGGTAACAACATTGTAGGCTCAGTGGGCACACATGGCACAGGCAAGACGGAGGTTATCCGGGCAGGCAAGACATGCATGCATGGAATGCTCAGTGGAATGGTAGTTCTAGCAAACCAAAGCAGCAGGAACACAAGAAGAGAAAGAGGGTGCATTCTCTTTGCCCTTGCCCTTGCCAAGAACTTCAATGCGACCACAGCCCTAGGAGGCGAGAGTAGAGGCTGTAGAGGAATTAGAGGATGAGGATGAGGAAGAGGCTGTGGAGGGTGACGAAGGGGAAATAATAATGGTGAGAGTTGTGACTCGTATGATAGCAATGCGATGAAGCCTCTTGTTCTAGACACTGGTCTACCAGGTAGCAAGGCGCTCTGCGGTGAAGACCCAGAGCGTACCGACACCTCGAGGAAACCTTGTGTTCACGAGTTGGGAAGCGAGTTGTTACAGCTCATCTGCTTTGACGTCGCGGGAGAATGTCGGAGAGATGAATACTGAGCCTATTGACCAAAGTGAGGATAGCCGATGGCTATCCAGGAGTAGCATCACAAAGCTTACGAAGGAGCTTGAGACCGCAAGCCCAGTAAGCTTTAGCAATCTCGTCTGCATGTATCAGAAGTGTGTTGAAATGAATAGCGGCCTGACCAGTGATGGTGGTGCGACGGTGAAGCATGTCATACGCACTACTAGGGTCAACAGGGCGGCCAGTAGAAGCATCGCCATTGAATGTGCCAACATCGAAGACTAGGCGCTCAAGCATAGTGGGGATAAGAGCGCGTAAAACAAGGGCAGATTCCGCAGGAGTAGGGATGAAAGGAAGGTTTGCGGTAGGATCAGGGGTGAAGTACTACTCCTAGAGACGCTTGTCCTGAGCGCATGCACTGAAGTACACTTCACAGGAGAAGGAGAAGGCGAGGCTTGGACACAAGATGGGCGACCATAAGAAGAATTCGTGTTGGCATGGAGTAGCGAAAAGTGTAGCAGTAGTATGGGTTCCAATAGCATTAGCGACAGCAGAGGTACCCGCGGAAGCGGAGTGGACAAGGCACCAAAGCTAGTGCCGGCTGTGGGGCCAGCGACAGTAGTAGCAGATGTGGTCAGCAAGCGATTGAGCACAATGGTAGTTACCTCGTCAACAAAGGCAATGTGGTTGTCCTCTGCTAACTTGAGACGATCCTCAGCTTTGCTTTGTGCTTCAAGAACGTGATTGAGTTGCCGATGTAAATCAACTATGTCGGACTCATGATTCAAGGCATGGTGACGACCAAGGAGTTGTGCAAAAAAAAATTGGCAGAATTTCTCCCATCCCAGTGGGCATGGAAAAATGAGAAGGGCACTATGCAAAAGTAGATGGTGCTCCAGGATAGTTCCCATCCCCGGTCCAAGTAAGAAGAAACAGCAGGCAACACTAGACCAACGAGCAAGCAAGGACAACGAATACAAGAGCAACCATGAATCCATAGAAGGCACAGGGGGATAGCAAAGAAAGACCTAGAAAGGTGGGATGGAAGTCGTAGCTGCAGCAGAGAGCACAAAAGAAGTGGCGCACTTGGGACCACTAGGGTAAGAGCACAAACGAGTGAAGTTGACCTTAGAATCATGAGGACAACCGCGATAGCAAGTGTCACTAGTCTAGTGGCAGTCGATGATGAAGATATTCATGATGCGGTTGCGAAGGCTATGGAGGTTTGAATGGCTGGTACGGTGGAAGCTTCGGCTGATGCTATAACGGCTGTGCTAGAGGCATTAGGGCGTGAAATAGGAAAGATCTTCCTGCTGATGTCTGTGGCTACTACTGTAATGGGCCTGACGACAAGAGTGGCCTTGGTGTAGGCCTCAGTGATGTGGCCTACACAGGTGGATGCAGGGTCATGTGAAGCCTTGGCCACCTCTGCGAATCTAGTTGCTGATGTCGTGGCAGCATCTATCATTGCAGAGGTTACAAGTGAGATGCCGGTCACACCAAGACAATGTCTCTGCTAACGCAAACAAAGACGTGGGTGGTGGCAGCCTCGGCGCAAAGTTACTCCTCCTCCAAGGTATCTTGGGTAGTGTGAGGGGGTTTCTTATGAAATCACGTTCCGACGGATGACAGAGGCCGGACACGGGTGATCTCCCACCCGCTTTGCAATGATACCGCACGCGACAACTAGCACTCTGCTCCTTGTAGTAGGACACGAGAGGAGTGACGCTCGGGAGCTCGTTCTGCACCAGCGAGACGCTCTCTACCAGTCAGGCGCCTAGGAGGAGGTGGTCGTCCGGTGGTTGTCCAAGGCCTTAGTATTCCGGAGGATGCACTGAGGAATAGGGCGGGTTCCATAGTACTCCTTCTGTAACCTCCTTTCTCCAGTGTCGCTGTAACTTCTTGGTTCCAACATCGTGGGGACTGCTTGAGCCCATAGAGAGCCTTATGCAAGTGGAACACCCGATTGGTCCCATCCATGAAGCGGAGTAGTTGCACCATGTAAACTTCCTTGTCAAGCTTGCCATGGAGAAAATCATTGTTGACATCCATCTGTTCCAACTCCCAATCATGCAGAGCTAGAAGACTGAGTAACGCCCGAGAAGTGGTGTAATGGCCCAAACAGCTCATAGACACCATGTTGAAAGAGAGTGTCAAGCTCTGTTTTCATGGCTTGCTCTCATAAGGAGAAGTTGGATGCTCCACGGCCCCTCTCCACAATAAGCGGTTCAGGTGGAAGAGGGGAAAGGCAAGCAATAGAATAACACAATGCCACATACTCAGCCACAAATGATGTGAGGGAAAGACGAAACTCCCGTTCAATGAGAGAGTGGCCAAGTGTTGTGGTAGGATGCACCGCAGACGCGGCAGTGGATAAGGAGGTCGTTACTAGTCCAAGGGCGTGCAAACCAGGATCACCCGAAACAAAAGGACGGGAGTGAGATGGGAGTGTCCAGAGGCGACCGCCAAGCGTGTAGGGCTAGACAGAGGAAAAGAAGGGGCCTCACTGAGGAGAGGGCTCAAGCCCTTCCACAGGGGAAGATACAGAGGGATTAGGGCGCAGAGGTGATCAAGACTCAAGGACATGACACTAGACTAATTCCAAAAGCACTAGGATCTGGAGAACGGTGAGGCACCGAGGAATACACAAAAACGACCACGGGGAGAGAGTTTTCCATCATGGTGGTCAGTGGGAAGCCATACATAGGCAAGAGAACCCCACACATAGGCAAGACGGTGATCGGTACGACGGCTTGTCCTGCATTCGAAGGGGGTGATAGAGTGAGGCAGTGGATCATGAAGGATGCGATTTCACACCCAAGTCATGTAAGACATGGCTTCAAAGGCCAAAACAGGGGAGAGACGAGAGGAGGAGAGAAGGGAACGCACTCCATCGACAAGGGTGCGATTCCATCATTCAAACACGCCATTTTGTTGAGGCATGTAGGGTGCAGTGAACTCAAGACAAACCCTATGAGACTCCAGGAAGTGAGAGGTGGACCCAAAAGACTCGCCACCCTGGTCGCTGTAAAAAGCATGCAATGGTCGAAGAAAGGCATGTTCAGCCTACGGAAGCCAATGCTCGAGGACATCAGTGACATCACTCTTGTGACGAAGTGCAAAGATCTAGCGGCAGCACAAAAATTGATCAATCAAGCATAGGACGTAACGACCGAGGCCACCAAGGAAGTCATGGGGAAGAGGTCCCATGACATCCGCGTGCACGAGATCAAGGAGATGAGAGGTGGAAGACTTAGCTGCCGGAAAAGGAGAACGGTGCATCTTGCCACTGGCGTAGTCGAGGTAGGTAGATGAGCATGGAGGCACAAACATTGTAGGGTCAAGGCCAACAGTTGGACGAAGGCTCAAGAGATGTTGAATGGCAGTATTGTAAATGTGGCAAAGGCAGCGGTGAAAAAGGTCCGCATGCGTAGGAGATAAGGATGGTGCAACGTGAATAAGAAGAGAGGTAGCGGAAGATGAGGACAAGGACAGAGGAACGCAAATAAGACGATCAAAGCACACGCCGCGGAGAACAACACGGCTAGAGGAGCGAAGGGCAACAGTGCCAATGCCATGGCTGGACGAGAAGTCCATGCCCTGGTCATTAAGAGTGGTCACTGAAAGGAGGCCGACATCTAGATCAGGCATAACCAGCAATTCATGAAGGAACAGAGTCCTATCGAGATCGACAAAACAAACAACACCAACACCCTAAACTGGTAGGAGCTAACCAGAGTCCATGTGAAAAGACCGAAAAGACCCAACAGGATCGGGAGAGACAAAGGACGAATGATAGGAAGGCATGTGGTGAGTGGCCCCGGAATCAATGATCCAAAAGCCAGAGGAGACATGGGAAGAAGGGAGCACAAGGCAATCAACAACTGTCCCTAGAAGGGAGGCAGGAGAGGTGTAACCAAGACGAGTGGGAAACATGTACGACTACCAATCCTCAATCCACAGCCGATCATCAGATAAGGCCCCTTGTACCCAGAGGATGCACCACAAAGGGTGGCATCCGACTCATAATGAGACACGCGAGACCAGCTACTCACACTCTGATCTCCCTGAGAACGTAGCTCAAGAAGCTCTATGAGACAATGCTCAAGGGCACACTCCTCGTCACGATGGTGAGAAGCGCAGTCAGAAGAGCATATGTTGGAGAAGTTCCCGTCATCTCGTGGCCAGGGTGGTGTGGAGTAGTGAACAGAGGGAGGTCCATAATAGGAAGGCCCAGTAGAAGGCAGGATCCAGCCCCATATGGCGAAGGGCGGGGGGGGAGGGGAGTTGGAGAGGTGCAACAGAGGTGGGGAGCACCAGCGCAGAGGATGTGGAAGAGTAGGGCAACGCAGTGGACACAGCAATGGTGGCGGTGGAGGTGGCAACATCAGTACGGGCCAAATGAGCGCACATGGCAAAAACAAGGTGCACGTCATCACCAGGCATGGGGCACTTTGGGGCGAGGTGACCAGCGGCCCGGCAATTCCAACAGGTGACCTCTGCCAAAGGTATGGACCCAGCTGAAAACTTGCCACCACGCCAACGGCCCTTACCACCACGGCCACCCCTGAGCCCAGACACCCAACCCCCAGCACGTGAAGCAGCATGGGTGGCGTGAGCACCTACGGTGGAAGAATAAGAGGAAGAGGAGGTAGTAGTTACAGAAGATGAGAAGGAGGCAGTGATGAGTACAGAGAAGCGCTGCATGATGCATGCGCTTGTTTTGCAGGTTGTTCCATCAACTGGTGAGCCGGGCAACTGTGAACTCATAGAGTGGGCCAATCACTTGGAGTGAGTTGGCAGGGATTGGTGTAGCAGCAAGGCACTCGAGCTCAATACGAGAGGCATGTAGGTACAAATCAGAGAACTCAAGGATACGGCCAGCAACAATGGAGAGGAAAGCAGAGAGAGGACCTAGGGGTGTAGTACCAAGGTCGAGCACGAGACGCAAGCTGCACACCCAAAAGTCAGCTGCCGTCTCATCCGCGCACATGTGGAGGGTGTTAAACTTCACAGGAAGAGCACTTTGAGCAACATGCCTAGTAATAGTCTTGCGATGACGGATGAGGGCATAAGCACCAATGGGGTCGACAGGTGTGCCTTGGGCCGGGTCAGCATTACAGGTACCGATGTCATCAAGGAGGCCCTCTGAACTAGCGTTGATGAAAGCTTGCATAGCACAGGGTGCCTCAGCAGGTTGAGGGAACAAAGGTGGCTTAGCTGGGGAGTAGTACTCCCATCTAAAGCGAGTCGCCCAAGAGGAGAAGGTCAGTTTAGAGGTGAACTGAGGTGGAGCACTCTCAAAATCCTTGTGCCGGGCCGTGAGTAGCACCCTGGCGAGTGCAGCTATAGCTACTGAGGAGTTGGAGTTGGGAGGAGAAGCGTTGGGACACAGAGTAGACTCTACAGAAGCAGCAAAAGCAGTTTCATCAGCAGGCACAATCAACTAAAGAGCATAGATAACATGAGAACTCTCTCTGACTGAATTGGCCACAGTTGTGGTGAGCTCTTGTTGTGCTTCTAGTCCCTGTTGTAGTTCATCTACTTTGCGGTGAGCCTCCTGGGCCTTGCTAAGGGTAGCCTGCAAGCCGTCTATGGTCTCCTTTGGCCCTGGCATGATGATGATGAAGAGCGCACTGACAAGGGAGGAGGAAAAGAGAAGGGAGTGTGCTCACCAGGCTAGCGGTATGGGAGCAGCACGAAGAGGGAGGGCACTAGTACGATAGCAGAGGAGAGCAAAACTCCAACCAACCCGGTGACGGCCATCGTAAGGCAGAGGAGACTAGTGACCGTGGCTCGTGCAACAGCCACTGATGCAGAAGCAACGACCACACCTGTTGTCACGTGGCATGTGAGATCATGAGGAGCACCAGTGGGGGTCACCACTACGGCTATAGTGGATGTGCGAATGGACTCGACAGCGTAGGAAGTTGCTCCAGATGCAGAGGATGCCGTCGTTGCAAGAGCGGCCGCTACTGCTGTGTGGCGATGTTGGTGGCGGCAGGTGCGAGCAAGGAGAGGAACTCTGTTGCCTCCCCATAGGCCTCTGCTACCCTACTCATTGTTGCTTGTGCAGGCGCACTGCAAGCACGTGTTGTGGCTGAGAAATTTGCGGCGGCATCTACTGCAGCGTCAAGAATGGCCTCGGCCAAGCTAATAAAGTCAGTGTGAACGAGGAGGAGGGGTATCATGTCGGGCACCTCACTTGCCATGGTTGGATCAATAGTGTCAGCTGTAGCAGTACCTGGAGCAGGGTTGGGGGCAGAGGCAGGGGTAGAAGATTGCGCAACACAGAGAGGTTGCATTCTTCATGGACTGGAGGGCGACAGCGGGAGATCGTCCGCCCTATAGACTTGGCGATCTACTTCTCGCTCCTGTTCTTCTGTAGCAGTGACAATCTCCTCACACGAGTAAGAGCTTTGGAGCATGCGGAGCCAGAGCTGCTTCTCAGAGTACAGTGGCTCGTGAAGGATCCGTGTGTTCTCTTACCCACACTCAGCAAAGCGGGCGGCTGTGCGTGGCGAGTCCGACTCGTCATCAGGTGGGCCGTCGACCAGAGAAGAATCCAATGTGGCAGGTTTTGATGCTGCATTGCAGCAAATGCTGATGTTGCTCATAACGACCTCGTGCAGAGGTAGTGTTTATCCTGTGAAGCTGCTGCATCTAGAGATAGAGGTAGCATGAGGCAGATAGGCACTACGCGGTAGCAAGAGCTGAAAATCAACCTAGAGAGGAGTAGCGGAAAGTCGCGCTATAGAGTGGTGAGAGAAGTGCAAGATAGAAAGGGTGGGTAGTGATGCTACCCTGTGGCCACAGCAATACTGAGTTCACTGTAATGTAGAAATTGAGATGGAGCAAACGAGAGTCGCTGATAGCTTGGTGGAACCGGAATGCTGGAGAGCCAGCAATCAGCAGAGCAACTACTGCCTTCGATCAGCTCGGCAGCAAGAGTGGTTGTTGGCTGCGGTGGAGCTCAATTGCAGGGACGTGGTAGCAATAGTCTGAGATGGAGTCTAGTTGCGAGAGAGCCAGCATGCACGTGGCATCTGCAACCTACGGTGATACCGGGCTGCCAAAGAGACGGCAGCAAGAATCTGCTGGGGCAACAATGATGCCAACCACTCTGGAGTTAGTAGAGGGATATATCAGTGAGCAAAGAAGATGTAGAAGTGCAAAAGAGTCAGTAGTGAATCGGCCTTTGGTCCATTGCAGTGGCAAGAGTGCAGCTGGGTGTTGACGCCCTCGTGGTCATCCTACTATTGCTGCTCCTGCTGCTGTTGCAACTATTGCGGTCGTTGTTGATCCAGTGCCTGTAGCCGCGAGTGCTACAACTGTTGCGACAGTTGCTTCTACTACGGTTGCTATAGGTGCTATGGTTGCTGCTGTTGCTGCGACTATTGTGGCTGCTTTGGCTGCTATAGCTGCTGCAGCTATCATGGCTTCCGTGGCTGCGGCGGCTACTACGGCTCGTTGGAGTAATTGCGGGTGCTTTTGCTGCGTGGATGTTGTGGTTCCGCGGGTGCTGTGGCTACACAGCTACTTTAGCTGCTGCTGTTCTTGCGTAGCTGCATGGCTGCATAGCAGCTTCACGCCTGCGTGGCTACATGGCCGAGTGGCTACTAGGCTGCATGGCTACGTGGCCGTGTGGTTGCACGGCCGCATGGCTCTGTGGGTGCATGGGTACGCGGCTGCATGGCTGCATGGCCGCGTGGCTGTGCGGCTGCGTGGCTGTGTGGCTACGTACTGCATAGCTGCGCAGATGGCACGGAGGCTGCTCCGGCAGTTGCTACGCACTTGTGGTAGCTGTTGCGTAGCAACCATTGTTGTTGTGGCTGCATCTCGTATTGCGACTTCTGCCGCAGCTCTGCAATGTAGATCTGTACTGTGGCTTTTGCTTCTGTGGGTGTAGAGAGGGAGGGGAGGCAGGAGAGATCACTCTCCTTGTCTATGGCACCGTCACCGCGTGCCTCGATGCCATCACGCCATCGCCCATCACGTTGCTAGCCGCGAGTCCGCCAAGGCTACCACCGTTGTGGGGGTCAATGCTTCTTGAAAAGTTTTGGTAGCAATTCCCCCGCGTCGGGAGCATTTTGGCAATGCCACCCGGCGGGGCTAACTCTGCCAAGAGAAATCCAACACAGTTTCCCCTACACGGGCGTGTTTCTGTGACTGTCATAGACTGGGATCTTTACGCCTTGTTGCTGCTGAAATCTGCTGATTCTGCTGTGCTTTGGCTCTGATACCAAGCTGAAGATCTGGACTAGAGCCGAGTGTTGACTAGCAGGGTTTTCTTGGTAAGCTCTACTAGATAGCCGACAGCCCAAAACCCGGGCATCGTCCATTTTGCCTGAAAACATGACCATACCATAATACTGAGGCTGCAAACATAGTCGTGTAGTTGGAATCATCTAGAGAAACGGTGGAGGTGACTTATAGCCGCCTAGATCCAAGTAGCGTCCACACTAGTCCCCGGTAACAACAGTGCCAGATCAACACGAAACTTGGACCCGAAGCAGAATGTAACGCTGCAGATGCAATGGTGTAATCTGATCCAGCATTGGATGCATGCAGATAGCATCTGTAGTGACAGTGACCGCCGACGAAACGAATGCCGGGGAGGCCTATTGATGGAGCTGAGCATGTCGATTGTAAGAGGGAGGAGGCTCCAGCAAACTGCGTATAGGCCTTAGCGTGCGTCGGCTCCACAGGACGACACTCCAGCAGCATCGTGTCTTGCCGTCAGTCATCTGCACGCTATTGTACACAAGCAGGGAGGAAACAATAGAGCACGATGAGAGATGCGCAAAAAACAACAAGAAGAGTACCTTTCCAGGTCACTTTCTATGCTATACCGGCACCAATAGAAAGAATAACTTACCTCTACATTGTGATACCGCAGTATTTAAACAATGTATACCGTAGTATTGTAGTAATGCCATCAGCCTTGATGCTCTGTAGGTTGTGGACCAAGATTTCACATGTGCTCGTGTGTAACGGGCCGGAACCTCCGGCTCCTGCTTTGATGTCGTCGTCGGAGTTCGGAGAATGGCGTTCTCAGTCCGCGTCAGGGGTTTACCCCATTTGCATGTTTGAGGGCCAATCTTTGTTAATGACCTAGAGCAGGGAGACCCAATTTTTTCGAGTCTCAGAAGGCCAATTTCCGTTTTTAACCTTATCCCTGGTTTTGGGACCCAAATTAGGGATTTTTACCTCCAATTTGTGTGTTAAAAAAAAACAACTTTAGTTACTTTATGTTAAATTTTTTCGCAAACATACTTTGATTCACGTTTTGACGTTTTGGCACAAAATCATTGCGTGCAAGGTACGTTGGTGATTTCGCGCCAGGACCACCTCACATTTATCGTCTGTCATCCCTCGTCCCCCTCCCTTGTCCTCCCTCACTCGCTTGCGAGGAGGGCGAGCGGGGGTGAGGGCACGAGGCCACGAGGCCTCGCCCTTGAGGCCCTCGGGGCCCCTTAGCCACCGATCCGACTGAGGCCGCGATCGACGGCTGGCGGCTGGCTGGCTGGTGGCCGGCCGGTCACTTGGCCGGCCGCTGGCCATCCAACTAGCTGGCAGCCAGCTTGCCGGCGGCCAGCAAAGTGCTGGCCGTCAGCCAAGCCTCACTGATGCAATGGATGGTGCACAACCACCCCTCGCTTCAGCGAGGAGGGAGGGCCGCACCGGCCGTCCTGGTACATTCCTCCCCACTTGTTATGGACAGTCTCTGTTCATGAACAACAAGTAGGATTGTCAGATAGTGAGTCATCAACATTATGAAAGAAGTTTAATAACTTCAATCACAAGCTAAACATGAACACGTGAATAGCACTTAAACCTAAGTTGCAGCTTGTCCGTTTGCATGGCTAGCGGCCTCCCCCTTTTAGGCTGGAGCGTTCGCTCGACAACCATGTTGGGCGCTGCTAACCTCCTATGGTCACTGTCCATGAACGTTGTCGTGCGGGAATGTTGCTCAATTTCGCGGATTTAGGTGGTGTCCCTTGACAACTGTGCGAGTTGCCAGCTTGCTCCCATACTCGTTGACCACCCCTGTGGGCAACCGAGATTCGGTGTAACAAGGCACCCATGTTTTTCTGGCATATTTGGGGCCTCACATGGGTTTTGAGGTCATTTGAGCCACTTTTGATGTTTGGAAATGCGTCAGGAGGTTCGGCTCAACCTTGACAACTCGCGGATGTGAGGGGAAGAGGAGCGAGCGAGCGAGCGACGACGTGAGGATAACATCGTCGCTGGGGAGGGATTTTCATGCAAACTCGCGGGTGCATTCCAAGCACGTAACACGCGGATGCGTGTCACCCTCTCAGCCAGTAGCATGATGGTGACACGACCCGCCGAGGGACTGTTTCGGCGGACGGCCCCAACAGCCCACGCGGTCAATGGCGGCAACAGTTCTGTTGAATGCAACCATGGGACGATCACAATTCCACGGTGGCGTGTACATCAAGGCGACCGCACTCACCGTTGGGAGGCGTAAAGCTAATGGTGCGGCTCGCTGAGAGACAAGACTGACCGTTGATCTTGACGATCGATGGCCGAGGACTTCTCGCACAAGGCACTAGGTGCAAGTAGGATACCGAGTTCAGGTGCATGTAGGGCACCGAGTACACGTGCAGGTAGCTTGTTGTAGCAAGATAGGAAAGTAGTAGGTTAAGGCCTTGGCTAGCTGGCCGGACACTATAAACTCCCTGTACTCAGTTTAGTCTAATTAACCATTGTTTTCCCGTTCCGGCTTCCAGACTTCTTCAAGTCTATCTTTCCACTACGACTGTTCTCTCCACACACTAAAGCTTAACCTCCATAGAGCACAGACTTTCACATCTGGTATCACAGCCACAGCCACGCGTTAGGCGGAAGTGCTGTCGGAGCTCGCCAAACTTCAAGGAGCAAATCCACGAACTACGCCGGACAACGTCGAGACTGATCAAGAGGGAGGTTTCTGGACCAGACTTCGAAGCCAACGCATGAGCCAACCTCTTAAAGTTTTAATGTATTTCCAGAGCGTCTACACGGCCTACCATATGCACATGGAAGACAACGGGTGACTCCCACACACTTCAAAGACGTCAGATTTTCATCCTGGATTGCGGAAATGCTGTCGAAATGCTTTTGATTGCTCCCAAAACACTGCCAAATGTTTTCTTCTGAGGATCTCTAATGGCTAAGAGTCATCAAGAGCCATTGAGCAGGCCCTAAAGTAGATCGTAGAGCAGCTAGGAGCCCTCAAGGTTGTGAATGAGCGGCTCAATTGGCAAATGGCTTACCTGCGGGACGGTACTGACGCTGGACAGGTTCGGGCGGCCCGGTCAATGAGTCTGCCAAGACTAAAGCCAGAGGCTCCAGAACCGTTCAATTCCTCAGTCAAGGGTGCAAGCGTACGGACCTGGTTGTTCACGATGAAGGACTACTTTGGCGCTTTGGGTCACCCTTGAAAGGACGATGCTGTGCGTGTGTCATTCACGGTGACAGTACTACGCGGAGCAGCATTGGAATGGAGGAGGCAGCTGAATATATTGGCCACTCGAGGTGGAGGTAGGAACACAGTTGTGCAACATGCCGTGATGTGGTAGCCAGGTGCAGGACAAAGCTGAAGCTCACGTGCCAATGACATGCAAGCGTTTTGAGCAAGCCATCAGAGATTGGTTCAATCTCACAAACACCTCCATGGTTGCACGCAACAAGCTAAAGCAGGTGAAGCAGATCGGCTCAGTCTAGGAGTACATGCGTCGATTCTTGGTGCAATGCTCGGAGACTAACGACATGAGTGAGGTGGAGATGGGAGACAAGTACCACGACGGCTTGAAGGCGGAAACTAAGCGCACGCTGGCACCAAGTGGCATCACAGAGTTCCGGACAATGGTGGCCACTGCTAGGCGCGTTGACTCGCTACACTACCATCGAAGGGGTTTCCGTGAGAAGCAAGAGAATCTCCAGAGTCGAGCACAACACCAACAAGCTGACCATATGGAGATCGACGCTGTACAGGGCAATCAGCAGCAGAGCAAGGTGCGTGGTGGGAACTGTTGGATCTGCGGGAAGCCTGGGCACCACAAGAACGATTACAAGAAGAAGCAGCATGGAAACGGCAACCAGCAGTGAGTGGAAGACAACCAACTGCTGGGGAAGCTTCATCTGCATCAGCAAACACTAGCCCCAAAATTCCTTTGACAACTAGGGAGCTGCTGAATTCATTGTTGCAGAGCAAACGAAGCGGAAACGTTCCAGGAAATCCTTCTAAAAATGGAAGTTTTATGAGCTGGTTCTGCCGACGGCGAGGGGCGCGAGACTTGCCGGCAGATTAAAGCTTTGCTGGATTGCATCACGTCACACTCATTCTTCAGCGACAAGCTTGCGGAAAGGTTGAGGCTTGTACAGCTACCTGGGCAACCAACTAAGGCCAAGTTGGTGCAAGGGAAGCTGGAGTGCATATAACCTCTGAAGCCTTTGAGGGTCGATTTGGGAAAGCTGTCATGCAAGGTGAGTTTTTTCACGTGTCCGATGGATACCTATGACGCCATTCTGGGGCGTGACTGGCTGCACCGGCGGTATCCTCCAATGGATTGGGTGTGCAGCTAGGTGAAAGTGAAGATAAACGGAGAGCATATCGTTTTGCCGTTGTGGGCTTGGGAGAAGGACTCCAAGGTAGGCAAGGTGTCCCAATTGAGTTAAGTGCAGCTAAAGCGATGTTAGCACAAGGGGGATCAAGTGTACCTTGTGTGGGTGTGGCAAAGGATAGCACCTGAAAAGGTGGAAGTGTTGGCAGCAGATGCGAAATGGATTGAGATCAGTAGAAAGCATTTGTAATAGAGCTGTCAGAAGGCATCAAGGGAGTGTTGGACGGCTATGGTGACGTGTTTCTTGCTGAGATGCCAAAGGGTTCACCACCAAAGTGTGACATCAACCATTAGATTGAGTTCGTTCTGTGAGCAGCTCTAACTATGCGTGATGCATATTGCATGAGCGATAATGAGCTGGGTGAGCTCAAGAAGCAGTTGGAGGAGCTTGCAGAGCAGGGGATCATCAGATTGTCGCTATTGCCCTACGTTGCACCGGTCCTCTTTGTGAAGAAGAAGATAGGGGAACTGCGAATGCGCATGGACTATCGCACAATGTAACAATCAAGAATCGGTACCCGCTTCCAAGGGTCGAGGAGCTGTTTGACCAGTTGAGGGGAGCACAGTACTTCAGCAAGATTGATTCACGCTCAAGGTACCATCAGATCCAGATTGCGAAGTAGGGTGTGGAGAAGAAGGCGTTTTGGACACGGTATAGCCATTTTGAGTACCTCGCAATCCCGTTTGGATTGACCAATGCTCTTGCAACGTTCATGAGCCTCATGAATAGGATCTTCCACCCTCACTTGGACCAGTTTGTGGTGGTGTTCCTCAATGACATCCTCATCTACTCCCGAACTCTGGAAGAGCATCAGCAACACCTCTGGTAGGTGCTCGACATTCTTTGGAAAGAGAAGCTGTTTGCAAAGCTCTCCAAGTGTGAGTTCAAGAAGCAAGAGGTGGAGTTCCTCGGAGTTCCTGGAGTTCATGAAGCGGGAGATGGAGTTTCTTGGGCACATCGTGAGTGGTAAGGATCTCTGCATAGACCCAACGAAGGTTGAATTAGTGAAGTAGTGGCCGACACCAAAGTGCGTACATGACATCCAGGTTTTCCTTGGGTTTGTCAACAATTTCCGGAAGTTCATCCGGGGGTACGCAGAGAATGGGGTGCCACTGATTCAGTTGTTGAGGAAGGATCACCAGTGGGAATAGGGCGATCAGGAGAAGAAGAGCTTTGAGGAGCTCAAGGCTGCAATGTGTGATGCTCCGGTCTTGGTACATCCGGATTCATCTAAGGAGTACGTCATGGCGACAGATGCAAGCGACTATGCGATTTGGGTAGTGCTGATGCACGATCACGGAAAGGGGTTATAGCCAATTGCATACGCATCGCGCAAGCTGCGAGGTGTGGAGTTGAACTACAAGATTCATGAGAAGGAGATGGTGACAATGATCCATGCGTTCAAGCATTGGAGGTGCTACCTCAAGTTGTGGTGCTGCGTGGTCTTCACTGATCGCTACGCCCTGAAGTACTTGAAGACGCAACCAAATCTGAGTCGCCGGCAAACTTGCTAGATGGAGTTTTGGGATGGAAGTTTGACTACGAGATCCTTTACAAGCCTGGAAAGGTGAACCCAACAGATCCTTTGTCAACGCCATCTCAGTGCTGATAGGATCTCCAGTCATGCATAGCCTGTTCAAGCACGACTATGGCATGGACGGTGAGTTCACTCATGGTGCGTTGAAAGATACTACGTGGGATAGAGTGCACTTGCAAAGGGGGCAAGAGTAAAGGATTGTCGTGCTGGACTATACGCCACAAAAGCAGTTGTTGTCGGAGGAGGCCCATGAGACCCATTACTCGGGTCACTTTGGCTTTGATAAGACGCTCAAAGCCTTAGCACGCCAATATTGATGGTCGTCAATGGCAACTGATTGCAAGTGGTTTGTGAGCACTTGTGATGTGTGCCAACGCATCAAGGCATGGAGGGCCAAGCCACCTGGGGAGCTGCAACCATTGTCGGTACCTACGAGGCCATGGACACACATCTCGCTTGACTTCACGGGCAGGTTGCCTGTGACGCAGTAGGACAACAACACAGTGTTGGTTGTGGTGGACCGGTTCTCTAAGATGGCACATTTTATCGCATGTCCTGAGTGCATCACGGTTTCTCGGACAGCTCAACTCCTCCTCGGTCATGTCATCAAGTTGCATGGAGTGTTGCAGTTGGTGGTTTCAGATCGTGATCCATGCTTCACATTGCGGTTCTAGAGAGATCTTTTGAAGAAGCTAAGTACACGGGTATAGCTGACCACGTCAGACCACCCACAGAGCGGCGGGCAAACAGAGCACACAAACCAGACGTTGGAGCAACTGCTGAGAAGCATGGTCCCACCGGATGGAGAGGGTTGGGAGGAGAAGCTCGGAGTGGCAGAGTTTTCCTACAACTCAGCGGTATCAACAAAACAGGGAAGTCATTGTTTGAGGTGGTCTATGGCCACCAGCCACTGAGCCAAGCCGCCCTTGATACGGCAACATCTCTTCCGGTTGTACACCAAATTACCGTTGGATTTGCCACCACTTGGGACGTGGTGCGGCAACACCTGTTGAAGGCACAAAAGCAACAAAAACAGCAGGTTGATAAGCATCAATCAGTGGAGGAGTTCCAAGTGGGAGAACAGGGGATTCTGAACTCGGCTAACCTGTAGCTGATGGGAGTTGGGAGTCCCAAATTGAGGACGCGATGGATGGGTCCCTTCCGCATTCTGGAGAAGCAGTCACCTAAATCATACAAGCTGGAGCTGCCACCTCACTTCATCATCCATCCGGTGTTCCACATCTCCTTGCTTTGTGCCTATTATGACTCCATCACTTTTTTCTAGGGTTGCGGGACAGCTCCACCTCCTACTGTCCAGGTTGAAGGAAGAGAGGCGATTGAGTTGGAGAAGATTATGGCGGATCGCTAGAGGGAACGTCGACGTGAGTTTCTGGTGAAGTGGAAGGGGTACCTTGCGGAGCACAACTCATGGGAGCTAGAGGCCAACTTCAATGTCAGGGGTACCAACACTGTTGTGGAGGAGTATCTCAGGCGCATCGGAAGGTCGCACCTCCGATACGGGGGATGAGTTTAACAAGGTACCCATTTTTTGGGCATTTTTGGGAACTCGCTTGGGCTTTGAGGTCATTTGAGCCTCTTTCCAATTTTTGGAAATGTGTCGGGAGATCCGCCTCGACTCCGACGGCTCGTGGACGTGAGAGGAGGAGGAGCGAGCGAGCGGGCAAGCGAGGATCACGCCGTTGCTTGGGAGTGTGTTGCATGCAACCTTGCCTGTGAGTTCCAAACACGCAACACGCAATTGCGTGTCACCCTCTCGGCGAATGGCATGATGGTAACGCCGCTCGTCGAGGGGTTGTTTTGGCGGACGGCCTTGATACCATGCACGGTCAACGGCGGCAGTAGTTTTGTTGAATGCGGCCATGGGACGGTCACAGTTCCAAGGTGGCGTGTGCATCAAGGTGACCACACCCACCGCCTAGAGGCATCAAGCTAACGCGGCGGCTCGCCGAGAGACAAGAATGGCTGTCGAACTCGATGATCGATGGTCAAGGACTTCTCGCACAAGGCACTAGGTGCAAGTAGGGCACCAAGTTCAGGTAAAAATAGGGCACCGAGAACAGGTGCAGTTAGCTTGTTGTAGCAAGCTAGGAAAGAAGAAAGCTGAGGCCTGGGGTAGCCGGCCGGATAGTATGAATACCCCGTACTCAGTTCAGTCTAATGAACCATTGTTTTCCAGCTATGGCTTCCAGGCTTCTCCAAGTCTATCTTTCCGCTGTGATTGTGCTCTCAGCACACTAAAGCTTACCCTCCATAGAGCATACACTCTCACATTTGGGCACCTATGAGTTATGTTCAGGTTCATACCTGGCCTAATGAACAAGGTATTCCCTAACATTTTGCAACTAAGGTGTACGCTCTCGGTGCTGGAGTAGACGAAGGACCTCATATTGGCCGTCGATGGCAAGGACTGCGGGTGGTGGCTGAATGGTTCCCTCTGCCGTGTATGGCTCACATGAAATACGTCATGTATCTTCATACTCGGTAAAAGCAGCAATCGGTATGCCACTCGCCCCATGCGTGCAACGATGGGAAACAACCCAATACCCTTCGGTAGAAGTTTTTGCGTCCATCGCAACTTTAGCCGAAGGTTCTTAGTGTTAAGGAGCACCTTATCACCGATGTCAAACGAGACCTTGCAACGACTTTTGTCGGCATATGCCTTTTATCGTTGCCGAGCAGCTTGAAGGTGACCCTTCGCCGCTTGTAACAAGGAGTTTATGCACTTCGCAAAGGCTTGAGCAAAAGGAACCTATCCTCCTATAATCCCACTCACCACCAACAAAGAGGGCACCACTGGATGCCGACCACTGTACAATACAAACGGTGTAAAATGTGTAGACTCGTTCACCCGAGTTATTGACTGCAAACTCTGTCGGTGCAAGGAATGCATCCCAGTCATTCATGGTAGGATCCACGTACATGCGGAGCATTTGTTCAAGAGTGTGTTTCATGTGCTCCGTTTGTCCGTCAGTTTGAGGGTGAAACACTACCGACATTTGTGACTCACTGTTGAAGTACTCGTGCATCCTTTGCCAGAACTTGCTAGCTTTATATCTCAATCAGAGATAATGCGCAACGGCAAGCCGTGGTTCTTTACGACACCCTCAAAGAAGAGACGAGCAGTCTCCTCTACATTCACATCTGTGGTTGTAGGAATGAAGTGTGTCATGTTTGTCAGAAGATCCACAACTAATAGTGTTGCATTGTGGCCATGGGCCGTGTCCGGTATAATAGTAATGAAGTCCATCCTGACGCACTCCTATGGAGTCATTGGAATGGGAAGCTCTTGGTGGAGTCCAGCAAGCTTCTTCTTATATGCCTTTTTCCGAAGACATGGGTCACATGTCATGCAATTCTTACGGACATCAACACTCCATCCTGGCCACCAATAGTGGTCCAAGAGTGCCTGTCCGGTCTATCGGGGTCCCACATGACCTCCGACCGGCGGGTCATGGAAGTGGGAGATAATCTTCGCTCAAAGGTCTCCCAAGACTGGCACAACAACTTGTTCTCTGTACCAAAAGGTTCTACAAGCTCTACCAATCCATACATGGATGTATTTTGAGAGTTTTGAAACCAAGAATCCACACATTATCCCATCCAAATTCTGTTGAAAAAGCCATTGTAGTAGATAATCTCTCAAGGTGGTTGCCGTAGAGATGTAGGGGGCTCTTGTGTTTGCATTTTTGCCATCGGAATGGCCATAAAACACCCACCAAACTCAGTGGTTGCTTTGATTTCCACAAGCTATCGACTTCGTGCATCAGCCATATTGATGCGTCCCTATCAATAGTCCCATGTGAACAAGAATAGACTCATGTATTTGCTTCAGCGCACCTGTCGTCTTAACAGGTTTGGCTGTGTTTGGAAAAACACCAATGGGTTATGGTCGGTCATGACCGTCACACCCCCTTCAGCACCCTCGAGATAGCAATGCCACATCTTAAAAGTGTGTACTATCAGAAGGAGCACTTGATCCCCAGTGGTGTATGATATTTCTGTGGAGATGAGCTTCCGGCTCTCATACGCAACTGGGTGACCGTCCGTACGAGGATACCTCTGATTCCTACTACCAACGCATCACATCAAACCTCCCATGGTTGCGATGGATCTGGGTGGGCTAGGACGGATGCTATAGATAGAAGCTCTTTGATTTTGACAAAGGCGATCTCGCAATCGAATGTCCATTCCCAACGCAGGTCTTTTCGCATGAGCCTGGTTAGCGGTGCTACCATGGTCAAATACCCTTGCATAAACCGTCAAAAGTAGTTTGCAAGGCCGAGGAAAGACCGAATCTGCCCAACATTTTCTAGGCGTGGCCAGTCCACCATGGCTTGGACCTTTTGTGGGTCGACACGGATGCCGTCCTTGCCAATGATGTGTTCAAGGTATTTGAGCTCATCTTGTGCAAACTTACACTTGCTCAATCTCGCATAGGACTTATGTTCCTAAAGAATTGTGAGGAATTCACGTAGACGTTCTATGTGCACTTCCATTGATTTGGAGAGAACCAGAATGACGTCCACATAAACCAAGACAAACTGATCGAGTTGTTTGGCGAATGTTTGCTTCACTTTCTCCTTGGAAGGTTGCCCGAAGCATAACACTCAAAATTGATAGCGTCCAATGTGCGTTCGAAACGCAATTTTGGACACATCATCTTCTGTGATGGGAATTTGATGGTACCCTTGAGACAAATCCAAGAATGAAAACACGTTTCCTCCTTGGATTTAGTCAAACAGGTCCTCAATCCGCGGTAAATGGAATCAATTTTTCACCGTCAGCTTGTTCAGCGCACGGTAGTCCACGCACATGTATAAGCCACTATCCTTTGTGTTCACAAAATGGATCAGCACACCGTACGGTGAGCTACTTTGCTCAATCAACCCCTTTGCAAGGTACTCATTGATTTGGCATTCAGTCTCTTGCCTTTCCGCTAGACTAAGGCTCTATATGGGTATGAATGGAGGAGTCGCCTCCAATTGCAGCGGAATCCTGTGGCCCATGTGTTGTTCTAGTGGAATCCCAGCCGGTGGGTCTTGGAAGACTACCTAGAACTCCGCCAAGCCGGTGGGTAAGGTTTGTGTACACTCCTCCATGGTGTCCCACCTTCCAGAGGAGGCTATTGTAAGTGACAACGCTCGAGTGGGCGCTACTCTGCCCCATTGCGACCACATCATAAGATGGGGGGTCCGCCCCCACTCCTCCGGGTGGTACCGCACCTCCACCATCGGTGGTGATCTTGAGTCGGCCCGCTGCCTTGGCGGTCACCTTGGCAAGCCTTCGGTGGTCATCGCGAATTACCTTGGCAGCGAAGTCGTCTGGCTCATTCAAGCGAGAACTTCCCACGTGGCAACTGTCGACATCCTTTTTGCTCTCGGTAGCCTTGCTGTTGTCGGCAGCTTCAGACGATGCGGCAAGTGCCTTGCCCTTATCGAGCGATCAGCTCGAGTTTGTCACACGACGATGGCAATGATCGCGATCCTCGTCGCATTCGCCGTTGTCGGCATCGTGCTCTTTGTCGGGGTCCCCGTTTGGGTGATCCTCCTCCAGTACGTCGTCCATAGCATGGGGGTTACCCACGTGCGCGTCAACATGCTCGTCAAGCACTGTTTTGGCCTTCGTACGCTTTTCGATGTCGCCGAGGTTGGCGCCGGTTGCCTTTGACGGTACGGTTGCCTTTGGTTTGGCAATCGTGATCGTGGCGGCGGCTCCCAAACATTGGTCTGTGAGGGTGTGTGGTGAGGCCATCACCACCTTACCCTTGTTGGACATGGACGGTCCAGCACTTGCCATCTCGTCATCCGTGTAACTAGCACGTCGTGACCATTGTGAGTGATGCTGTGTACTTAGTGTGACCTCTTGGCTCACGTCCTTTGTCGTGCAAACTTCTGATGAGGCGGAGGTTCTGGAAGCCTGGGGGAGCAGATGCAAGTCCATCGAGTAGCCACAAGATGTACTCCAGCCGTCACCATGCATGCTGGCTTCTCTCCTCGACCGCACATACCTTGGTCAAATACAGTCGACTTTGATACCAATGCATGTTTGAAATTTGGTGGCTTTGTGACATAGTTTTTTCCTACCTGTGAAACGTTTGTAGTTTGAACTAGCATTGTTTAAACCTAAACTTCAGGTTTGGGTTTTGTGGATTTGTGGAACTTGGCAGGGGTTTACCCCTTGCACTTTGAGTGGGCACCGGTGAGCCCCACGTCACCGTCCAACGGGCGGGCTCGGATAGCGAGCTCCACCCGCCACCACTCTCACTCGCTCCTTCCACTCTCATGTTTCACACACACCACTGTTTTGACTTATGTCGGTTCCATTCAAACCACAGTGTAGAGCTGCACATGGTCATGTCAGGGAAGAGGGATGAAACATTTCTGTTTTGGTATCAGAGCGGGACGAGCCAAAGCTTGTCGCGCTGCGCAAGAGGAGCGCAGCACGATCCTGGGAGGATCCGCTGATCAGCAGCCGCACCAACGGCTGAGCCGACCAGCAGCTGCGTGGAGCAGCAGTGGTAGCGGCAGCCAAGCAGAAGCAACAGCCGCAGATGCGGCAGTGTGGAGTAGCGACTACACCAGAAAAGGAGAAGGGCAGCGGCGTCTGCCAGCAACTGTGGCAGCGAGCAATAGCAGCAGTGACGGCTGCGCAGTCGCACCATACATGATGGTTGCACGGAGCAGCAACCGCAACAGCTACGACGTGCAGCAGCAACCAATTGCCACAGCTAGCAGCTGCGACATTGGGCACCTGCGGCATTGGACAGCTGCGGCATTGGGCAGCTGCCGTAGTTACCGTTGCATACTCGTCGTGATAGCTACGCAGCCACAGCACCGGCAACAGCTGCGTGGAGCAGCAGTTGCAGCTGCAGCAGCAGGCAGAAGCAAGCAACAGCGGCAGCCATAGGCTGCGTGAGTGGGCAGCAGCTGCCGGTGTGGTCACGAGTGCTGCACAACATAGCATCTACAGCGGTGGTAGCGTACAGCAGCAGTAGCGACGGCAGCAGCAACGACACTTTGTTGTCATCTCTACTCTCTGGTATTCCCCTCCTCCTGCTGGCTGGGTCCCTCTCTACTCCTGGGTTGGGTGGGGGTGGTTTAGGTACATCGGTGGACCCAAACAGCCCCTCCAAGATTTCCCATGTCCACTGGGGCAGGGAAAATGTTGCCGAATTTTTTTCGGCAACGTGGGGGTGGTCAAGCGACAATTTCCAGGCTGAAAAAGGCCTCTCCCAGATTTACCACGCCCACTGGGGCGGGGGAAACACTGCCAAAATTTTCTCGGCAGCGTGGGGGGGGAGGGGGCTATTGGTGGTTTCCAAGCTGAAAAAGGCCTTGACATTGGTCCACTGGGGCAGGGTAAACGCTGCCAAATTCTTTTGACAGTGGCTGTCACCCAACAGCGGTGCCGGCGGGAGTGAAAAATGCACTTGCGGCACTCCACCAGACTCCATGCCTAAGGACGCACCTGCCGGAGTAGGCAGTACCAGCTCCACTGCGAATGCTGGTGCTGCCGCCTCTGGCGTGGCTGGCAACACACCGGTCGTGACGCGGGACGAATCCCCGTCTATTCCAAACCCACTGGCACGTGGCCTATGCCAGTTGTGTGAGCAGCAGGCTCAGCAGGCTGCATAGAAGGCCAAGCAATTGGCTGATCTGTTCAAGTTGTTTTGGAATGCAGTCCATCCACAACAACAGCAGCAATAGCAGTAGCAGCAGCAACAGCTGCAGCAGCAGCAACAACAACAGGAGCAGCAGCAACAGCTACTCCACGATGTTGTGCACAAGGGAAAAATGACTGTCGAGAGTGCCGTTGCCGCTGACGTCAATGCAGCTCTAGGAGCATTCGATGCTGAACCGTCCAACTAGCTGACCGAGTCAGATTCAGACGCAAGTGACGAGGAAGGCGTGTTACGCCTGCACCTCACACACCTGGAAAAGCGGTGTCAAACCCGCTCATAGCGTAAGGGAGTACCAATCAACGAAGCAGGCCCTAGCAACATGCCCAAGACAACCGCAGACCCGGCTTCCCTAGAGGACCAGCTGCTCCGCATGAGTATGGGGTTGGAAGAAGGTCCGCCGTCTCCATCGCCAGCGCAGGTTGTCCCGGCAGCTTTGCCGACGACAAAGCCACCCAAGTGGTTTGAGACCGAACCCCCCGCCTACCGACAGGAGGACAGCTACACCACGTGGGAGCCGCGGTTCCGTATGTGGGCAGTCAGTGAAGGGGTGTATCCGTACTACACCATCTAGTACCAGACTACAGACCCCTTGTAGGCAGTAACCGCCGCCCGTGCCGCCTACGGTCTCTTGAAGGCTGTCCCGGAGGAGTACAACCTCGACTTCAAACCCTTCCTTGGTGATCCTTGCACCGGAGCTAGAGCTGACCCGCTCGCGACATGGAAGCTGGCGACTACCCTTTTCGAAGGCGCTACCATAGCGACGTCATCACAGTGGCTGTGAGACTTCAACTCCCTTTGTCAGGATGGACACGAAACGCTAGTTGACTACTAGCAGCGAGTGATGCGGCTGTACAGGGCCTTGGGGAAAAATGGACCGGGTCAACACATGGCGTTCAACACCATCAGAATCAGTGTTGGGCGTGAGTATGCCAAGACCTTCAACAACTTAAGTCTGAGCAGCCTCCAAGAGATGGCCGACAGAGGCTTCCTTCTGTCATGGGCCACAAAGCACTTCCTACATGTGGCAGGAGTGGGAGCCGCAAATGACGCCCGTCATGGCGCGTCAGTCGCAGCCGTCACAACAGTCAAGACATCATGCATCTCCCCCCCTTCCTCCCTCTTGTTGTCACTGTCGACGATGACATCCGTAACAACACCAGGTTCCGCTGCAGCAGTTTAAGGCAAGGAGGGAAAAAGCAATAGGAGGGGTAGCAAGGTTGTCAAGGAGCAAGCGAAGGTTGCTCGAGAATGACAGTGGGAGTGCTACAACTGCAGAGGAGTACACCGCTACACGGAGTGCAAGCACCCCAAGAATTGGACGAAGATTGCATAATGACTGCAATGGGTGTTCGAGCAGTGTGAGCGCGCCTCCGCACACACCACAGCAGCGACTGACATGCAGTCTCCACCAAGAGCTGATGTCACCGAGAACAGCGCTAGCGACCTGACACTTATGGAGCAGCAACTTGCAACCCAGGCCCGTGACACCGCCGAGCTCCGCCAGGTTCTCCGACTTGCAAATCAGGGAGGTGCAAGTGCATTGACTGAGCCGAGGGGTTCCAGTGTTGGGTCTGTTGAGTCCGTGATGTGTAGTCGTGATGGTGGTGGTGGGGCACAGTGCGCCGTTGAGTCTGTGGAGTCGTTCATCGCACGTGATGATGCTGGTCTGTCTGTTGTCTTTGCCGTAGTATGCACAGGTCACGATGACATGTCGTGGCTTGGTGAGTCACAAGCACGTGTCGCCTGTGCGACACAGCACTCATCTGCTGAGTCACCCCTGTCCACCGTTTGCACTGTTGGTAGTTGTTTAGTCACGTCGCCCGAGCATGTGACGGATGCCACTTGCATCCTAGATTCAGGTGCCACCCATCACATGACATGTTGTCATCGTGAATTTGTCGTCCTTGGTCCTGTTGGCTCTGTGAAGTCTGTGCGTGCGACTGCTGGGCATTAGGGTCGTGTTCAGGGCAAAGGTGTGGTGCAATTCCATGGGCCGTCTGGGCCGTTTCACATTTCAAACGTGCTATATGTGCCTGGCCTAGAACTCAGTTTGCTGTCTAGACGTGCCTGCATACAAATGGGTCTCACTGTGGTATTCACAGGTGAGGATGCCACTGTCTCCGTTTGCGCCACTACTGAAGTGGTGCTTCCTGGCAAGGTAGTCGCAGACTTGTACTGTAAGCCGAACAGGGCCAATGGCACTGATTACAGCTTGAAGCTTCGTTGAATATATAATCTGACTGTGGATTTGGAATCTAAAGGGAAAATCATGTGAGATCAACCCAAGAACGGGGTCGATCCATTAAGAATTGAGGAAGTTACGCCCGGCCAAAGGTTGGACCGACCGAGGGAAAAACAGGTGATGGGAATTCATCCCCAAGGACCGAGGCTCGACCCTCGGAAGACCCAACAAGGCCAAAGCGCGTCTTGGGGCCTGGTTAGTCAATGAATCAAGGATTATTGAGGGCCAAGGGCACTTTGGAATGGCGCCCCGATGTGTTCTTGCCAGAAAGGGCACTTCGGGTGGCCGTCACTGCCGCTAGTGGTGCTGCCAGTGGCAGATTGCCGTGGTTCACGGAAACGGCCATATCTCGGCCGTTCCTCCACAGAATGATGCGATTCTTGGTGCGTTGAAAAACTGGAAAGATGAGCTACGTCATGCTAAGGAAAAAACGCTCATCCTAGGCCCGTACGGAGCCGCACACGGCTCGGCGACCTCGGGTCGCCTAGGATGTGTCATCATGTACAGACAATCTTGTGTGTTGACACTTGAATAACAAGTACAGCTTACTCCCACTGTGTCACACGTGTTCCCGTACTCCCCCAAGACAACCCTACGCTTCTGAAAACCCGGGAAGGTGTGCACCGGCCTCCTCTTGGTCGCCATTGCCACAGGTTGGTGCCTACACTATCCGATTGAGGTTGGCACACCGTGCCTGGTTCACACTTGGTATCAAAGCTAACCTTGTCTCAGGGGCACAATCATCTACGTGGCAACCTCTCCTGGTCAGCGTAGACCAGCACGCATCTCGTCTCCTTGGCGGATCCGTGCCTAAGGCTAGCCACGCACTCCGGTGACAAGGCGGTAACCGGAGGACCCATTGAGGAAGAAGTTGCACCGAGAGCAAGATGATTTCAACCGGCTCGTCCTCGTTGGCTGCGGCGTTTGACGCGCAAGGCAGAGTAACAGCAGCCGCAGCACTGCAGAAGTTGCTCACAGACATGCAGGCCAAGATGGACCTGTTGGAGAAGCAAAACGCATACCTCAATCAAGAGCTTGCGAAGCGTCTAGTGCCAACACCAGTGGCAGCTGCCACTGCAAACGTACTTGTGGTGGGTGTCCCGAGCCCGCCCAAGCTGGAGCCATTCGATCCATCGAAGAAGGAGGGGTCAGCTCCGCACGCTTGGATACTCGGACTAGAGTTGTACTTCACCGCTATCGGCATGGATGCCTCAAGGTACGAGGCGCGCCGCAACAATGCCGTGACCCTGTTGAGAGGGGCATCATTGGATTGGTGGGCCGATGTGATGCGGTCCAATCCACACGGCAGTGGAGGATCAATGGTCGCTGGCATTGCGGCTGCGACCGGAATCTCAACCCCATTGGCTCCAACCTGCAGTAGTGGCGACCCTACCCTCAAATGGCCGACTTCGTGGAAGGAGTTCACGGAGTCGTTCATCAAGCGCTTCATCGTGGGTGACCTGAGGAACAACGCGCGTGCAAAGCTGTGTCGGCTTTGCCAAACTGGCGGCGTCGCTGACTACACCCACAGGTTTTGTGAGATCGTTGCCAATTGTGGCTTTGACTCTCACAAATTGTGCTTCCACTACAGCAACGGCCTCAAGAACGTTGCACGCGGTGTGACAGTGATGCACGACCTCAACGACGACCTGCCGCGGATGATCACAGTAGCAGAGCGATACAACTCGCGCGTGCAACAGGCTCATGCCAACAGCCCCAACTCCTTTGTTGGTGGTTACGGCAAGTTGGCCGAAAGCAATCACACGCCCATGGAGATCGGCGTGTTGCAACAGTGCAAGTGCTACAACTGTGGCAAGCCTGGCCACATTGCGTGTGATTGTCGGAGTCCAAAGAAGGGCGACGGCAAGGGTAAGCAACAAGGGTAGGGGAAGCAAGCCACAAAGGAAGCAGAGAAAGCAACAAAGGAGTTGGGAAGGGAGGAAGTTGAGAGTAGATGGCGTTACTCCTGGCTCCTCTCAACCCAAACCGCCAGTTGACCGCCCACCCGAACGCCTTGCGGAAAATAAGGGGGTTTCCGAGGTGAAGGCATGGGACGCGGGGTATGAGGATGAGCAGCCCGTACTTCTCTTGGAGGCGCGAGTGAAAGGCGTCAAGGGGAAGGTGGGGAATCTGCTGGATTGTGGCGCGAGCCATAGTTTTGTGAGCATGGAGTGTGCTAGGACGTAGGGCCTTGCGCTCACGAGCAAGAAGCGGACTGCTAACCAAGTGGACGGCATAATTGAAGTGGGGTACCTGGCCCATCCCCTCTCCATTTGCGTGGGGAAGCTTTGCGTAGTGACCGTATACTGGGTGTACCCGATGAAGGATTACGATGTGATCCTCGGTCGTGACTTCCTCCACAAGTACAACCCCGTTGTCAATTGGGAGGGGCGCACTGTCTCCTTCAAGCTCGGAGACAAGGAGTATCCCCTGCCTACGTGGTGTGAGGAAGAAGCCGCGAAGGAGGAGACTTGCGGGGAGGAAGCGCTGGAGCAGTCGGTGCCTTACAAGGAGGAATCTGCGCCTATGATGCTGAACTTGGTTCAGGTCTAGCGCGCGATTTGAAAAAAGGTACAGATTGTTTTGGTATTTGTACGAGACGTGGAGGACGATTTCGATGAACCAGAGGACATGGCGCCTGTTGTGGCGCATGGGGCGACTCGTGAGCAGCCGGGGGCCCAAGGCAAGTTTGCTGCGGTGCCAGAGGGGCTTCAGAAGGTGTGTATGGAGTTCGAGAACGTGTTCCCCGACACCCTCCCGGCGGGTCTGCCACCAAAGCGGGACATGGACCATCGCATCGACCTCAAACTTGGAGTGCGCCCGCCTGTTCCTGCAACGTACCGCATGAGCGACGTGCAGCTGTAGGAGCTCAAGAAGCAGCTGAGTGAGATGAAGGAGCAGGGCTTCATCCGCCCATCCTCTTCTCCTTACGCTGCACCTGTCCTATTTGTGCGTAAAAAGACGGGGAAAATGCGCATGTGCGTGGACTACCGGGCCTTGAATGAGTTGAACATCAAGAGCCGGTACCCGCTTCCATAAGCCGAGGAGCTCTTTGATCAGCTCCATGCGGCTTGCTTCTTCACAAAGATCGACCGCCGTTCCGGCTACCACCAGATCCGCATCGAAGCAGATGATGTGGAAAAGACGGTCTTCCGCACCCGTTATGGTCACTACGAGTTCCTCATGATGCCTTTCGGGCTGACCAATGCGCCGGCCACCTTCATGGCGGCGATGAACAACATATTCAGGCCGTACTTGGATGACTTCGTGGTGGTGTACCTCAACGACATCTTGGTATACAGCAGGACGGCGGTGGAGCATGAGGAGCAAGTGAAGAAGGTCCTCAAAATTTTGAGGACGGAGAATTTTTTGCTAAACTCTCAAAGTCTGAGTTCACGGTGGGTAAAGTTGAATTCCTTGGACACATAATTGGCAATGGACAGATTTCCATGGACCCGCGCAAAGTGTCGGCCGTGCAAGAGTGGCCAAAGTTGCGTAATGTGCATGATGTGCAAGTGTTCCTTGGTTTTTGCAACTACTACCGCAGGTTCATCCTTGGCTACGCGGGAGTGTCACCGCCACTCTCCAATCTCACTCGCAAGGATTGCGAGTGGAGTTGGAGAGTTGGAGAAAGAGAAGCCTTTGAAAACCTCAAAAGGGCTCTAACCTTCGCGCCGGCCTTGCACTTGGCCGACAGCGGCCGTGAGTTTGAAATGGCGATGGATGCATCGGACCTGGCCATTGGCGGGATCCTTTTGCAGGACTTTGGCAACGGGTCGCAGCCGGTCGCCTACTACTTGCGCAAGTTGCGTGGGACGGAGCTGAACTACGCCACCCATGACAAGGAGATGCTCATCGTGGTCGCAGCCTTCAAGAACTGGTAGTGCTACCTCGAGGCGCAGAAATGCACAGTCTACACCAACCACCACGCATTGAAGTACTTCAAGATGTAGCCGAACCTGAGCCGGCGGCAAGCGCATTGGGTGGAATACCTCGAGTCGCACTTTGATTACGAGATCGTGTACCGGCCGGGTCGCATCATCCCAGCCAACGCACTCTCACGACGACCGGACGCAATTATGTGGATCGCCTCTCTCACCGTCCACGAGGATGCTTTCCTTGTGAAGCTCTTCACGGAGGGATACGAGGTGCATGGGGAGTACGACGCTCGGAGATTTTTCTTCGAGGCGTCGTATTGGCGACAGCGCGGCACGCAGCTGGTGGTGGTTCCCGTACTGCCAGTGCTTCGGCAGCTGATTTTGGAGGAGTGCCATGACAATGGCCCAAATAGCCACTTCTCCACCGACAAGACATTGAAGACGGTGGCTCGCTTCTTTTGTTGGCCCACCATTTCGTCGGAGGTGGCTGAATTCTGCCGAAGTTGTGACATGTGCCAACGCCACAAGGCGCGGAGGGCAAAGACCCCGGGTCTCCTCCAACCCTTGCCCATCCCCAAGCAGCCGTGGCATGACATCTCGGGTTTGCCCACGAAAGCGGCAGGCCACAATGTCAATGCGGCCTCAAGCAATCCACCACCACCACCACTAACATCGCTTGAGCAAGATGCGACGCGTGATACGGTAAGCGCGGAAGGCACGGCTTGGCTGTTCCTTGAGCACGTGGTGCGTCACCATGGTGTGCCGCGATCCATTGTGAGCGACCGTGACCCATGTTTCACAAGTAAGTTCTGGCGAGAACTCATGGAGCGATATTGCAGCAAGGTGTAGCCGTCAACCAGTTTTCACCCCCAAACTGATGGGCAAAAGGAGCGAACGAACCAGACGCTGGAGCAGCTCCTCCGTACAGTGGGTGATCCGGACGAGGCGGCGTGGGACCAGCGGATGCCAGTCGCTCAACTAGCATACAACTCGGTCACGTCCGCCTCCACCGGCAAGGCGCCATTTGAAGTGGTGAACGTGATGGTGCCTGCAATGCCCCTCAATTTGCACGTCGCAGGAAACTTGCCCACGGTGGAGTCTACCGCACGTGACTTCATGCAGATTTGGGCGGCGACGTGGTACGCATTGGCAAAGGCACAAGCGCAATAGAAAGTGCAAGTGGACCGCGGACGCGCAGACACAGCGCTAAAACTCGGTGATCACGTGCTTCTCAACAGCGCGCACTTCAAGCTTCGCGGGGTCCGGTCGGACAAGTTGATACCCTCTGTGGCTTCATCCGCTTGAGGTGCTCGAAATGCAGATACCCGTGGTGGCACGGTTGGCTCTTCCGCCTTGCATGCTTATCCACGATGTGTTCCATATCTCCAAGCTCAAGCTCTACCATGATCCGGCCGAGCGTTTTCCTGGCCGCAGTTGTGAGCCTCCCCCTCCAGTGGTGATCGAGGGCGAGCAAGAGTTTGAGGTGGAGGCCATCCTTGACCACCGTCGTCATGGCCGTAGGTGGGAGTACCTGGTCAAGTGAAAGGGCTATGATGTGGCCCACAACTCATGGAAGCCTTGGCGGGGTGAATTCCATCCTTCAGAAGTATCAAGAGCGAACCGAGGCGGCTTGCTCCTAAAGGGGGAGGGGTAGTATAAGCCGGACAGTGCCAATGGCACTGATCACGGCTTGAGGATACTTGAATGTGTAATCTGACTGTGGATTTGGAATCTAAAGGAAAAACCGTGCAAGATCGACCCAAGAACGGGGTCAATCCATCAAGAATTGAGGAAGTTACGCCCGGCCAAAGGTTGGACCGGCCGAGCAGAGAACAGGTGACGGGAACTCATCCCCAAGGACCAAGGCTCGACCCTCGGAAGACCCAACAAGGCCGAAGCGCGCATTGGGGCTCGGTTAGTCAATGAATCAAGGATAATTGAGGGCCAAGGGCCCTTTGGAATGGCGCCCCGATGTGTTCTTGCCAGAAAGGGCGCTTCGGGCGGCCGTCACCGCCGTTAGTGGTGCGGCCAGTAGCAGATTGCTGTGGTTCACGGAAACGGCCATATCTCGGCCGTTCCTCCACGGAATGATGCGATTCTTGGTGCATTGGAAAGCTGGGAAGATTACCTACGTGATGCTAAGGCAGTAACGCTCATCCAAGGCCTGTATGGAGCCGCGCATGGCTCGGCGACCTCGGGTCGCCTAGGATGTGTCATCATGTACATACAATCTTGTATGTTGACTCTTGAATAACAAGTACAGTTTACTCCCACTGTGCCACACGTGTTCCCGTGCTCCCCCAAGATGATCCTACGCTTCCGCAAACACGGGAAGGTGTGCACCGGCCTCCACTTGGTCACCGTTGCCGCCAGTTGGTACCTACACTATCCAGTTGAGGCTAGCACACCACGCCCAGTGCACATGTACCACGTCTCTAGCTGCCCCACGTTGACCACCGTCACTGTATCCCTCACTGCACGAGTGTCCGTGACAGGCACGCTGTCACCTGAGCATCAGTGTCAATTACTTAGATGCTTGTGCCACATCCACTTGGATGATGTAGACCGTCTGATTCACACCCAACCTGTGGTTGGTCTTGACGTGGCGTCCTTTGAGGCGCCGCCCATGACTGATTGTCTGCAATGCTTGCAAGGTAAAATGCACTGTGCCACATACCCTCTGTCTGACCCACGGGCTCTCAAGCCCCTCGACCTGGTTCACTCTGATCTCCTACTCTACCCTACCAGTGGAGTTCTAGGATGACAGAGGGCGTTACATCCTGACGATCACGAACGACTTCACCCGCATGCGGTGTGTCTTCAGTCTGCGCCTGAAAAGCGATGCTGCACTTGCTGTGTGTACGTGGCTTGTTATGGCCAAACGCCATTCCGGCCATACTCTACAGAACTTCCGTTCTGATTGAGGCGATGAATACATGGGAGATTGGGACCGCTACTTTGCTGAAGTGGGCGTGTTTCACAACCTCTTAGCCCCAGCCACACCACAGCAAACCGGTGTGTCTCAGCATTGGAACCGCACCATGGAGGATGTGGTTTGCTCCATGCTGGCAGAAAACGGCATGCCTGAAGCGTTTGCCTTTGAGGGTATGGCCTACATGACATGGGTCTGGAACAGGATCCCTCACGGCCCCCTCCCGAACACACACACACACACACACACACACACACACACACACACACACCCACACACACACACACACACACACACACACACATACAC
>SZWC01000329.1:92663-110142 GCA_023375785.1 Penium margaritaceum | reverse complement strand
CACACACACACACACACACATACACACACACACACACACACACACACACACACCATACCAACTGTGGTACGGACGTCGTGCCGACCTCCGGCTCACGCACATGTGGGGGTCCCTTGCCTGCGTCTGGTTCATACCAGAATAGCAAGGGTCCAAACTCTCCCCTAGAGGCCTCGTCTGTACGTTTGTAGGCGTGGCTACACGCTCTAAGGCGTGGCAGTTTCAGGACCCCAGTCGGCGGCGCATTGTCGAGTCTCGGGATGCCCTATTCTTTGAGCGTCTTTCCTTCAGAGATCTGTCCACCGGGGACACCCCGCACTCGCCTTCCCCTGGGTGTGGTACGATTCCGTGCGCAGGGGAGGGTGGGCTGACCGATGGTGCTGTCCCGGTCGGCCTGGGCGCTACTGGTTTGTCCCACCCACCAGCAAACTCGCCAGCGTCGTCTACGCCGCCCGCATCGACCACGTCGCCTGTCCTACCTGCGTCCACCGTTCCGCCAGCATCTCCTACAATACGGGAGTCTGTGTCACCGGTCGCGTCCCAAGTGCCACCCCTGTCCCCAGCACCTGCATCACCAGCAGAGTCACTGATGTCGTTTGCGTCGCCTGCACCACCCATGTAGGATGCGTCACCAGTCACGTTGCCTGCGTTGTCCTCATCCTCCATCTGCCCAGTCGACACGCCGCCATCACCTGGCTCATCGCCAGTCGTGTCCGTGTCTGACGAGTGTCCACCACCTGCCCCATCTGTACCATCACCAGAACCATACCGGCGAGGTGAGGGTAGACGCCTCTGCCTGCGTCCTACTTGTAGCATGCACAGCGGCAACCCTGGCATGAGGGCCTTGGGCCTCAGTGTGCAAGGGCTCACGGAAGTCCACCCCAGCTGCGATGTAGGCCTCGCTCTCCTTGCTCATTAGCGTCAACTTGCAATGGACTCCGTAGTGTCCACAGTCACTGTTGGCCCCCCGTCTTTGGCCTATGCTTCGGCCACGCGCAGTGGAGATGCTAGGACCCCTGACCCCAGTGTGGTGGGAGTAATGCCGAACCCCAGCACACTCTGTCAGGCTCTGGCTGGACCCAATGCAGCACTCTGGCGTGCAACATGCGAGGCTGAACTGGCTGCTATCAAGGAACATGGGATTTACGATCTTGTAGACCTGCCGCCCGGACGAAAGGCCGTCTAGGCCAAGTGGGTCTTGCGGAAAAGGCTGAAACCGGAAAACACAGTTGATAGCTACAAAGCACGGCTGACTGCGAAGGGATTCTCTCAGGTGGAGGAGATTTACTTCACGAAGACCTTCGCACCAGTTGGACGCACGACCATGGCCTTGGGTCTGCTGTCCAAGGTGGCCCAGCACGACTAGGAACTCCACGAGATGGACCTTGAAAACGTGTTCCTACATGAAGAAATAGAAGAAGAGATCTACATGGTCCAATCCCCAGGGTTCGAGGATGGCAGCGGCTGCATGTATCGGCTGTGGAAAGTATTCTACGGCCTAAAACAGTCACCTTGATGCTGGAACAAGGAGATCACCGGCACGCTCCTACGAGCGGGCTATGTTCAGAGTGCTGCGGACCCGTTGCTTTTCTTGTCCCATACCATTGCTACCTTTCCGGCCATCCTGGTCTATGTCGATGACCTTATGATTGCCTCGCCTGACCTAAAGGCTATCGAGGCGGCCAAGGGCGTGCTGCAATCAACGTATGAAATGAAAGATCTGGGAGAGTTCGCAGTCTTTCTAGGCATACAGATTATTCGTGATCGCACTCGTTGGACGCTCTTGATCCATCAGGAGAAGTATACCCTCACTCTGGGGGAGCATTTTGCCGGGCTGCTCAGCGACGTGCGCACAACGTCCACTCCGATCACCCCAGAAGGACTAGACGCTCTGAAGGTTGATGATCCAACAAACCTGGGAGAGCTGGTCGACGTGACCCTGTACTTGCAAGTCATTCGCTCACTCATGTGCATGGCCACGAGGACACGTCCAGACATCGCCTTCACGGTCAACCTGCTCGCACAGTTTTCACATGCACCGCGTAGATGGGTCCTTGAGGTCGCAGTTCGGTGCATGTGATACATCGTTTCAACTGCTCGCATGGGACTTCACTACCAAGGGCAGGCCTCGGTGGTCCTTGATGGATACACAGATAGTGACTGGGTGTGGAGTCCGGATGGCAAGAGTCGCACCGGCTACATCTTCCTCATTGGGGGAACTGCCGTCTCATGGCACAGTGGCAAGTAGGACTGCATCGCTCAAAGCATAGCAGAAGCAGAGTACGTGGCTCTGGGCGCTGGCGCGACCGAGAAGTGTTGGTGCATCTATTACGTGAGTTTGGTCACTCCATGCCCCCTGTTGTGCCTCGGTGTGACAATCAGAGCGCCAAGGCCATCATAGAAAACTCCGGTGTGTTCCATGCGAGCACAAAGCACATTGATGTTGAGTACCACTACATCAGGAACCTAGTGGATCAAGGTGAGATTCAGGTCATGTAGGTTGGCACTGACTCACAACGTGCTGATTTTCTAACAAAGGCCATTAGCCGTACAAAGTTTCTACCGGCTGCTCATTCTGTGGATTGAACTCTGCCTTTGAGCTGCATTCGTGGTCGTTTTCCCATCATTGCTCTTGTGTTGTCACTCGCGTCAGTGCTGCTACGTGTGTGGACCTGTTCGCCGTGTGTTCATAGGGGAGTGATGTTGTGTACTTTGTGTGACCTCTGGGCTCACGTGCTTTGCCGTGCAGACTCCTCATGAGGCGGAGGTTCCGAAAGCCTGGGGGAGCATATGCGAGTCCGCCGAGTAGCCACAAAATGTACTCCAGCCGTCATCACGCGTGCTGGCTTCTCCTGGAGCACACGTACCTCGGTCAAATACAGTCAAATTTTATGCCAATGCATGTTTGAACTTCGGTGGATTTGTGACATAGTTTTGTCTTACCTGTCAAACGGTGGTAGTTTGAACTAGAATACCTTAGACCTAAACTTCAGGTTTGGGTTTTGTGGGTTTGTGGAACTCAACAGGGGTTTACCCCTTGCACTTTGAGTGGGCACTGATGAGCCCTACGTCACCGGCCGACGGGCGGGCTCAGATAGCGAGCTCCACCCGCCACCACTCTCACTCGCTCCTTTCACTCTCATGTTTCACACACACCACTGTTTTGACTTATGTCGGTTCCATTCAAACCACAGTGTAGAGTTGCACGTGGTCACGTGAGGGAAACGGGTTGAAACTCTTCTGTTTGTGACGATCACCCCACAACTTCGAGGAGGAATCGCCTCCCAAATTCTCCTTCCTCTCACCATTGGTGAGGTAACTACAGATTTGATTTCTTTTTTCCTAGGCCGCCATGGTCGGCACAAGGGCATGGATTTGGAAACTAGGCTTCCTAAGCCGTGACTCACGGCTAATGGTTGGTGACTAGAATCTAGGAAAACAATGAATTATAAAACAAGGGAATGACAAGGAACGTGAGTGTTGATCACAAAACAAGAGCAAAGAGCTGGAATTCTATTAATTCCTAGCAAGTCCTTCACTCTTTCTTCCAAATCTTTGTCTTCCTCTTGTCTTCTTGTCTTCCTTGGCCTTCTCTTCACACTCTTTGATGTCTCTTGCATTCTTGGGCGACATCTCCCTTGAGCCGTCAACGTCGGCGAGCTGTCAAAAATCTTCAACATGTGACCCTCCTTTTTAGCGTGCTCTCAGGCCGTGAGAGCCTCTAGTCTTAGGAAAAGGCACTGTCCCAATTTTTGGATGAAGGAGGTTTGAAGAAGCCTTGTACATGGGGAAGATTTGGTCGTTTCTTGGGTGTGGGAACTCCCCACCCCATCCCACAAAAAATCCTCCTAGTCCCCTAGGAATAAGTAGGGACTAGAGACAAGAGGCTCCACCAAGTAGAGCTCTTTTCCAGCTCTCCAACATACTTTACGGCGCTTCAATCCGTGAAGTGTACATGCCGTAATCCCTTCTAGCGTTTCTAGTACTCCTTGTAGCTGTCGACGGCATTTTGTACAGAACGTAGCCACCATTTCTGTTAAAACCTTGGTCGCGGGGGTCATCTGGCTCTGAGTGTTGTTGTGTGTGTCGTACACGGCTTACGGTGACCCCTCGGCTCATGTCCATTCATGTGCAGATCCCTGAAATTGGCGACGGTGGCAGAACACCGGCGGCCGGCGGCGACGGACACCCAGAAGACTCTCGTGTTTTTTGGATTCATGCCATGGTACAACACATAGGCGTGCAGCCTATCAGGACGTAGATCGTGTCTACAGGGAGTTATGGCCAAAATTGTGTTTTTGCCACTGTTTTTTCCTGCTAAAAAATAGCGCCCTTGTGCGCCTTGCGTGTGTGTGCATCCAGTAGAGCCGTGGCACTATTTAGGCTGCTCAAGCTTCAGTTGTCATCTCTCTTTGCACAATTCAGTATTTGTAGCTTCTGACACTTGTGTTTCGTCTCCCTAGCCAACTCCTTGTTGTTCTCACCTTCACCAGCGTGTGCTAGTGAGCTTGCCGGCCGGCTTGTTCCGCCGCGCCAGCAACAGAAGTGCTCAAAAGCTGTCTTTCATGGTGTTAAAGCAGCGAGCCAGTGCTCACACAGCTGCGTAGCGGAGGAGCAGCAGCCGTAGTAGCAGCGAGCGACCGCAGCCATTGCCTTGAGTAGCAGCAGTAGCAGCACCCCCTGTCTCGGCGAATGGTCGTGGGAGGACCCACCACCGTTCTGACCGTTTTTATAAGAACTCCGCGACGTTTTTCACGACTCCGCAGTGGCCATTCCGCGGTAGCAGCAACCACTCTGCGGTGCTCCGCGGCTTAGCGGATGCGGCAGCTCTACGACCGCAACGGAAAGCGCCGGGAGTGTCGCGAATCCACCGCGATCGCGCGGGGCGTTCTGTATCCGTCACTCCACGATGATAGTACCACGGCAGATCCGTGGTGTTCCACAGATCCACGGCCTTCCACTGCAACAAACTCCGCGGCGGTTCTGGAACACACTAGTGGTGCTCTGCGGTGAATCCGCCATCGTGAGTCTGCCGCAGTTCCGCGGTGACTCCACGGACAACAGACGAGGCAGCCTTGCGGTGGTCGCAAAACACACCAACGGAGGTGCCCCGACAGCTCGCGACACCCCGACGCATTCCGTATCGACGCGGCAGCGGTGGCTGCTCGCGGCACTCCACATCGTTCCGCGCCGAAGCGACCGCATCCAGCCCGAGCCGATACGCGGCAGTCCGCGGTGAACTCCCGCAGTGAAGTGTACCGCGGAGGGTGTCCGCGGAAAGGTTCCGCGGAGGGGGTCCGCGGAAGGGCTCCATGGAGGTGAGTTTCCGAGGTAAGGCGTTCCGCAACAACACAAAAAAAGGGGGGGGAACCGGCCGGCATGCCGAAACTTACCCCCTCCAACGCCGCTACCGACGTAGCTGTCAAGGACAGCACCGTCAGCGGCCAACGTCGGCAGCCACCGTTGTCACCACAGCGAGAGCAGCAACAGCTGCAACAGCAGCAACAGCTGCAGCAGTAGTAACAGGTGCAGCCTCTGCAGCAGCAACAGCAGTGACAGCAGCAGCCGCCACAATAGCAGCAACAAAATGGCCGCCGAGCCCGACAACATTGGCGCGCCAAGTGCACGTGCTGGCTGACCTACAGACAGAGAGTCGCAATACCTTGACAAAGGAGGTCACTGAGCTGCAGGACCTGATCAGGGGTCTACTGCCTTAGCAGCAGCAGGCCTAGCAGCAGCAGCAGCACCCGTCAGCAGACCCGAGCGAGGACCACCTCACTCCTGGCGGCAATGCAGGCGAGGTTGCAGAGACCCTGTCTGACTCTGGCAACGAGGGTGAGGAGGAGGTACTACGAGCACGCCTCATACGCCTGGAGGCCTGCCGCAGAGCGCGTGAGGCCAATGCCGCCCTCCAGGGCACGAGCTCCAGCGCCGACGCCGGCTTGAGCCCGTCTCGCCGCCCTCTGAGCTTTGAGGAGCTGGCTCTGCGGGCCCGCTGGGCAAGGGGGTTGCCTCCTCTATGCCTAGTCCCGCGGTGGCTTCAGCCGTCGCTCTACCGATGGTCAAGCCACCCAAGTGGTTTGATTCTGACCCTCCCATCTTCCGGACTGGGAACGACTTCAAGTCTTGGGAGTCACGATTTCGCATGTGGGCCATGAGCGAGGGAGTCCTCGCCTACTACCTCACCCCCGACCAGGCGTTTGACCCCACCCAGACACAGATGGCGGTTTGCGCCACCTCCGGTCTGATGAAAGCCGCCCCAGCCCTCACCAAGGACTTCAGTCGGTTCCTTGGCGATCCATTGACCAGCTCTGGAGCTAAACCTTGCGAGGCGTGGGTACTGGCTGTCACTCTTTTTGAGGGTGCCACCCTAGCCCTGACGCCCCAGCGCCTTGCCGACTTCAACTGCCTCTGCCAGACTACTCAGAAGTCTGCAGCTGTCTACTGGCGTCGGGCGATCCAGTTGTACGAGGAGCTGGGAGACAATGCCCCTGCACAGTACTCCGCACTCCAGATTATCCTCTACGGCATTCACCCCGACTACACGCACGTCTTCAGCAACTTCAACCAGACTATGCTTCGCGACATGGCGAGCGACGAGACCCTGCTGCGTTGGGCCACCATTCACTTCCTAGAGGTCACCGGCATGGACGCCGCAAACCGTGCTCGCCGCAGCTCCGCTTCAGCTGCAATTTCTTCCACATCCCCCTCCCCGCCGTCTACAGCTACAGCAGCCTCAGCTTAGGGAAAGAAGGGCCACAAATCATCAGGTGGTGGTCCCAGCGGCGGGACCAGCAGCGGTACCAGCACCAGTAGTGTCAGCCGCAGCGGCAGCAGTAAAGGCGGCGACAGCAGTAGCAGCAATGGCAGTAGCGGATCCGGCAGCACAACGGGCCGACGGCTCGTGTGCTTCAATTGCGGAGGTGACCAACACTATCTCGACTGCACTCGTCTGACTGGCCGCCCGTTGGACTGGGCCAAGGTCACTCGTGGGTTGCAGCAGGCGCACAAGGCACGCATGCGCCAGGCGTCCAGTGCGACTGCTCGCTTGGCCGCCACTACCGCAGCTGCCCTAGAGGAGTCCGCCACCACAACAGGCTCCTCCGCGGATCCCCGTGACCAGGCGCTCACTGAACGCGACAGAACAATCGCTGAGCTGCACGAGCTTCTTGCCCTACACTCATCTCAGAGAGGTACGAGTAAGTTGACTGGGTTGAGGGGTCCAACTGTCTGTGCACTGTCTGTGACGTTGAGTGATCATGCCTGTGGTGATCCCCATGCTTAGCCGTGTGCACGTGACGGAACTTACAATGTGTCTTGGTTGCATGCGGCTCATGTGTGCTCCGCTAGTTGCCTTGTTGTGTCCCCCGCTAAGCGTCCTTCTGCCACGCCTTGTTCCGTCGCTGAGTGCCACGTTGCCCCTTGTACGCGTGTCACCGACGCCACCTAGGTCGTTGACTCGGGCGCCACCCACCACATGACGTGTCGCCGTGACGCCTTCGTCGTCCTGCATCCTGTTGGCAGTGTTCGCTCTGTTTGCACTGCACTTGGCCATGAGGTTCATGTCCTCGGTGTTGGGGTTGTGCAGTTCACCGGGCCCGCTGGTCCCATATACATCTCCGACATCCTCTTTGTCCCTGATCTGGAACTCAGTTTGCTGTCTGTCCGTGCTTGCACCAAGATCGGCGTGGGTGTCACGCACACAGCTGACGATGCTCGCATCTTTGTGCGTGACACCGAGGAGACCTTCCTCAATGGGACAGTCGTCGGTGATCTGTATCACATTTTTGGGTCCTGTGCGAGTGCACCCCCTTTGCCTCCGTCTCCCACTGCTCGTGTTTTTGTCGCTGGTGCTCTATCCCCCGAGCACCACTGTCTCCTGCATCGATGCCTCTGTCATGTGCACCTGGGGGCTGTCGACAGGCTGGTCCGCACTCAGCTCGCTCTTGGTCTTGATGCGGCATCCTTCGAGGCGCCGCCCACGATTGATTGCCTGGCTTGTGCTGAAGGCGAAATGCACCGGTCCACCTATCCTGCATCTGTCTCCATGGCTCGTCGGCCCTTGGATCTTGTCCACTCCGACCTCATGGGTCCGCTCCCAGTCGAGTTTCAGGAGGACCGCAGCCGCTACGTCCTGATGTTGACTGATGACTTCACGCGCATGTGCTGGTTCTACAGTCTGCGTTCGAAGAGCGATGCCGCCATTGCGACCCGCATTTGGCTGGTCATGGCCGAGCGCTTGTCTCCCCACCACCTTCAGACCTTTCGCTCGCATCGCGGCGATGAGTAACTCGGTGACATGGCCCGCTCCTTCACCGAGCTTGGTGTCTTCCACAACCTCTCCGCTCCCGCTACCCCCAAGCAGAATGGTGTGTCAGAGCGCTGGAACCGCACCATGGAGGATGCGGTCCGCGCCATGTGCGCTGAAAGCGCCATGCCTGAGGCCTTTGCCTTTGAGGGAATGGTGTACATGACCCGGGTCTTGAACCGCATTCCCCATGGCCCCCTCCCCGGTCATCGCACGCCCTATGAACTCTGGTACGGGCGTCGCGCGGATCTGTGCCTGGCCGGTGTCTCGGGCTCCCTTGCCTGCGTCTCGTTCACTGGAGACAAGTGACACTCTCTTCTTTGAGGATCTTGCCTTCCGCGACCTTGCCCGCATCCACGCTCTGCATGATGCGCATGCCCATAGGTGTGCCAGACCCCATAGTGTGGGGGAGGCTCCTGGCACGGTTGGCACAGTGCCCCCGTCTAGTACGGTCACTCTGTCGCCGACACCCCAGGGGCTGTCCCCAGAGGCTGTGCCCACCGGCACCCCGGGCCCCGTCCCATCTGCGGCGCACTCTTTTGCCCCCGAATCTCCGCTGTCGCCCGTGTCCCAGTCTGCGTCCGAGTCTGTCTCTATGTCTGAGGCTCTACCGGATCCTGCGCCTGTCTCCGCGTCTGAGGCTCTGTCGGATCCTTCGCGTGCTTCCGCATCTGAGGCTCTGCTGGTTCCTATGTCAGCGTCCATGTCTGGCTCTGAGCCGTCCCTGCCTCCGGCCGTGGACATGTCTGCGTCTGCTGTGGCCTCTTCCCCGGTTGATGAAGCCATGCCAGCCTTGAGTGGTGCGCCTGCCGTACAGTCCACACTGGCATGTGAGTCAGCAGCACCCACTGCTCCTGCCCTATCGGACCCCTACACACGGGCACCCGGCGGACGTCTCCGTCCACGCCCCACGTGCAACGTCATCAGCAGTAACCAGGGCACAAAGGCCCTCGGCCTGAGTGCTCGCGTCCTCGCCGAGGTTCACCCTTGATGTGTTACTGGTATAGCACTACTTGCTCATGAGCACGGTCTTGCTCGTGAAGCCGCTAAGGCCATGGTGACGGTCGACCCTCCCTCTGTGGTGTATGCCCTGGCTACATGAAGTTCACCAGTACTGTCTCCCGATCCCACCAGTCTGCCTGAGGCCTTGTCAGCCTCCGACGCTGAACAGTGGCACGCTGCCTGCCAGGCCGAGCTCGATGCCATCCTAGAGCACGACGTTTTTGAGCTGGTGGACTTGCCAAAGAACCACAAGGCCATCAAGGCCAAGTGGGTTCTACGCAAGAAGCTCAAGCCAGACGGCACTGTGGAGCGCTACAAAGCGCGCCTGACAGCAAAAGGCTTCTCTCAGGTCCCTAGGGTGGACTACACTGAGACCTTTGTCCCTGTTGGGCGTATGATGACCACACTCATGCTGCTGAGCCAGGCGGCACAGCATGATTGGGAACTCCATCAGATGGATGTCAACAACGCATTCCTGAACGGGGACCTTGAGGAGGAGATCTACATGGTCCAGCCACCCGGCTTTGAGGATGGCACCGGTCGTGTATACTGGCTGCGGAAGGCCTTGTATGGCCTGAAATAGTCACCTCGCTACTGGAACCAGGAGATCACCAGCACACTGAGACGCGCTGGGTATGTTCAGAGTGATGCTGACCCATCCCTGTTCCTCTCACAGTCCCCGGCACCGCTCACTGCCATCCTCGTCTAAATGGACGATCTTCTGATCGCCTCGCCTGACCTCAGAGCTATGAACACTGCCAAGGCTGTTCTCTCCTCAGCCTACGAGATGAAAGATCTTGGTGAGGCCTCCATCTTTTTAGGGATGGAGATCGTGCGTGATCGTGTCTGCCGTACACTCCGTATCCATCAGGGACGCTACGCAGAGACTGTGGGGGAGCATTTTTCCGACCTCCTCGCTGCCATCCGCACGGCCTCCATGCCCATGACCCCTCAGGGGCAGGCTGCCCTGAAGGTGGATGACGCAGCTGACCTGGGGGAGCCAGTAGATGTGACCCTGTACCTACGAGTCATCGGCTCACTCATGTACTTGGCCACCACGGTACGGCCCGACATTGCCTTCACTGTCAACCTGCTCACCCAGTTCTCGCAGGCTCCACGCCAGCAAACACTAGAGGCCGCACTCAATTGGAAGTAAATTAGGGCATGCAGGTCCATGCAAAAACGAGCATGAGCTGTGTTTGTGAGTGCGATGAAGCATGGCAAGAATTTGGCTAAGTCTAGAACGCTGAGTTTAAAAGAACAAGGAGAGAGTACAAATGAGCCCCTAGCAGGCTTAAGTAGGGGCATCGGCAGCTAGCCGCGTCAGGCCCCGTCACCCCTGCTGAGCCCAAACGAGTCAGCGAGGAGAACACACTGAGTACACCATGATAACAATAACGGTGGTCTCCTCGAGGCACCAGAACAGCTCTCCGAGTGCCCGGGTCTCGACCACCGAGAAAATAGGAGTAGTGCTCGAAAATCTCAGAATCAACGTCCAGACATCACACACAGCTTTCCAAACATCAGAAGTGCTAGTACAACCACCAGGTCTCCTTGTCGCACCGGTATAGTCCACCGGGTGCGCGGGTCTCAACCCATCGAGAAAACTCTCCTAGCTCTTGACAAGCCCACAGGGCTACCGGAACGCATCGACCGCGTCTCGCCGACGTTGTCGTACGTGCTGGAGAAGTCTCGGGACACTCCAAAGGCCTGTCGTTTCGTCACGCTCTCCTCCACCATATACCCCCAATGTGGGTATATGGGTAATCCATCAGCGTCGGTCGTGACGGGTGGAAGCCACACAAACCACCACTCCCCCTAGCTGACATAGCCGTCAACGCCAGAAGAAAGTGAGCCAAGGCACAGAACAATAGCGTATGGTAAGCCATAATATGCATTAGTGAACTCACACACACACACACACACACATCTGCTATCCATCTAGGGTCTCCGTGGTCACAGGCACAGCCCACCAAGTGTCTGGGTCTCGACCATGAGAGGAGTGATGCACACGCACACACACCAATGTAATGTACATCATACACATGTCAGACAACAAGATGGTCTCCTCCTGACACAGGCGGTACGAGGGCCCGCGTCTCGACCGCTACGAGCAATCCAACACAATAGCATCATCATCCAAACACAAGATCAAGGGAGGATCTCCTCGTAACATGGGTGCAACGCATCACGTGTCCGGGTCTCGACCAACAGCTCGCATGCACATGCCACACACAGCATAGCCACACACCAAAACACACGATCACATGGTCTCCTCGTGACACTAGTACAACGCACCAAGTGACTGCGTCTAGACCAACAGATTGTTACCATCTACATACAGCTATGCAGGCATGTAGCATGAGCCACATGTGGGATGATGTAGATGCTCACAAGAGAGCATGCATCTCCCATGACGTCTTGTCAGGTCGAGGTCCACACAACACTCCCTGTGGGCAGATGAACCTGGCAGGGATGTCCTCAATGGAGATGCTGATGTCGTTGCTGAACACATCTTGGGCGATGACTCATGTGGTGTATCCATCATGCAAAGATAGCTCCCCCTGTCACCTCCGAGTCGACTCCCTCCCTCAAAGATGAAGTGGTGCCTCCGGCTACGACTCCTCACGTCGCAGCTGCATCACCTGGGGTATATCTGTCCTCGTGTGACTGCCAAGGGTCCCAATTCACAGTCTTTCTAATCTTCGCTCTACTGCGATGCATCTGTGTATGCTGGAGGAAAGGGAATGGGCGAGCAGCACGTGTGCATGGATGAAGTGGCAGAGCTGGCCTCCGACACGGGATAGCACATCCTGAGGCACAAGGGTGTACTGCCAGAAGAGGAGAGCTGGAGCGACGAATGGGATCACCACTCGTGGATGAAGATGACGATGGGGCAGGTGAGTCGGGTGGATGAAGGTGCGTGATGGCTGTAGAAGAAGAAGGAGGAGCGATGATGGGGTCAACAGGAGCCAGGATGGCGGAAGCCGAAGGCACGCTCATCTCTCCTGTGACAGTGTCTCCAACAGACGTCATACTTGGAGCTAATACAAGATCCTCCCTGAGTATGGGTGTGCCAGATGCTGCTGGCGAAAACATTGTACCAATAGCAGTGATTCTCCCCTCCTCTGAGAAATGCTCACTCGCGGCCATCACCTCCCGTTGTAGCATGACTACACGCTCCTGCTGGTCAGCGTAATCTGCCTTGGACATGTGGAGGTGGCCCATGTCTGCCTCGCGGAGGATAAACTCTGCCTCAGTGGATGCTGCACATGCACACTGCACAACTCGTGAGTACAGCTCCATCGGCATCTCTGCTGTTGAAGACGATGGAGCTGGTGCTGCTGCATCCTCCTGGGGGTCAACCAAGCTCGTAATGTGCGGAGATGCTGGAACAGCGGATGCAGCTGCAGCTGTTGTATCCACATCACAGCTCGTGTCTGTCATGCGAGGAGTGAGCAATCGCATGCCGAGAGAGAATGAGGAGGAGTCGTAAGAGTCCGTGGAGTATGTAGAAATGTCGTCCGTATAGGTACTGCCACTTTCGATGTGATCAGCAGGGTCACCAACAGATGAAAACGAGGGGGTACAACTCAGCTCCTGCTGACGATGTGACTCCATCCGAGTCTACGGATCTGCTCCAGTGTCCTCGACTGCCGCCGTAGTGGACACAGGTGTGCAGGACTCCGGCTAGACAATGCCCGTCAAGGCGACGAACAAGCGTAGCTGGCGCTCACGCACTATCTCGCTGGGAAGGCTGGTCGATGCCACCTGCTCGATGATAGAGTGAGGACCACCATCTGACTCCGTCATGTATGTCGCTACTCTGTTGTCTGTACGGGAACCCGGAGACTCAAGGAACATGGGTGACTCCTCACGCTGAAGCTGGTCCTCAGGAAGCGCAGATGACACGGTGAAGCCTGCTAAGTCTGCTGTAGCACGTGTCCCAATAACACCTCTCAGAATTCATGCTCTCAAGAATGCCTCAACCTCCAAAAGACCAATCGGCCGACTCTCCTCATGCACATCTACTGTTGTCGTACTGGTGTGAATCTCGTACGCTAACACCCTCGGAGGTCTGTGTGGGGCAACCTGATCTGCACAATGGTCCTGTGCCACCGCCAGGCCGCCACCGGTCGGAGTCGAGAGTGGCACCACCCAAGCACGCGACACCTGCACTCTTGATGCAACCTGCTGCTGTAGAACGTCCGGCTCCTGCCCCGGCGTAGATGTCAAACTTGATGACATACATGTCTAAAGTCCTGCAACCTCCGCCGGACAGGTGTGAGCCTGCTACACACACTCTCCCAAAATTCCGGTAGATGCATCTCGATCCATATGGGACTCCTCTGCCGCCGCTGGGCCTCCACCGGTTGGAGCCGCGAGTGGCACCGCCCAAGGACGCTGTATCTGCGCTCCTCTTGATGTAACCTGCTGCTGCGGGAGATCTACATCCAGCCCGGACGTGGAAGTCGAGCTCAATGACACAGAAGTCTCTAGCATGAACGCGATGTCGAGATCTGACTCCACGCCATATGTTGTAACCGTATCATCTGATTCTGCCTGAGCTGACACTCGGGCACCACGGTCCGGCGCGAGTGTGGATCCTGTCGCTATGGTCACATGAGGAAATGCATGGCGACCACACTCCCCCTCGACAGGTACAGCAACGGAGGTCGAGGAGGTGGAGAATGTCTCAAATCCAGCGCAAGCACGGCGTGCGGAGTGCTGACACCGACCATGTGGGGTCACTCGACTAGAACGACTACATGAAGACATGTCATCGCGAGGTGGCATCGTGGTCGCAGTAGAGTGGAGGATCAAAAGGACGGTGGCAGCCTGGGACTCGCTGGCACGTGGAGCTGAAGGTACACCATCGGATGAGGAAGGAGGAGAGGATGGAGGAGATGTGATCGAAGAGCCCGTGGACAAACGAGTAGTAGAAGCACGCTCAGTGACGACGAGCACAAAGCCACTGCACCATTTGCCGCACGCCATGGATCTCGACGAACATGCTCGCCAGAGGTCCAACTATGGGATCTACCAACGCCGGCACATCCATATGCTATGGAGGACGTAGGCTTGGACGAGGCTCTAGCCAAGGTGGATGCCAGTCAAGAGGGCGCGTCCGACAGCGACGCTAACCATGACGTCCATCACCACAATAGTAACAGGCGAATGTGCAGGGCACCTACTCAGATGTCCGTGCACTCATCTCGTGCACAAAATGATGGATAGGTACCGAGGACACCTACTTCCGGTGGTCAACACCAAGCCACGGGAGAGAATGAGGCCAGTAGGTACTGTCACTCCTAAAGGTCACGGTGTCTGGGTCAGGAAACGTGACCAGAATGGATGAGTTGTACTACCATAGCACGCCCGGAGACTAACTGTGGCCACTAATGCTGCTATCACTAATAGAGCGAAGACTGCTCCAAGACGAGAAAGGGTGGCGGTTGCGGGTGTGGCTGCTGCTCCAAGCGGTAGACGACCCAGTCCTCGGAGATGGAAAGACTGGAATCTGCCGTTGATCCTATGGAGTGAAGTACGCGCACCAATCCACGGGCCCTAGGAACACGCCGGTCTAGGACGTGTTTCCAAAATGAAGTCGTTGTCGATGACAATGCGCTGTCGGCTGAGAAGGCAAAAGTGCAAGCGCTGGCGCAGCCGCCGCACTATGTAGTCGTCGACACTCAACCGCCATCGCGGTTGTTGCTACGGAAGCTGTTATCCTTGCTATCACGACTAGAAGTACAAGTGTTGCAGCCATTGTTGGACGAGTTGCGGCTGCGGTTTTCGGCGACAGGGATTGAAGTATTTTTTTTCGTTATTCTCTCTGCTTGCCTTCTGTCCTCGCTCCTCCCTTTTGTTTTCCTTTTTATTTTTTGGCCCTCACCTCCACCCCCTTTTGTTTTCTTCTAGTTCTCCCCTTTGCTCGCCTTAAGCCCTTGCCTTCTTTTTTTGTTTTTTTGTTTTTCTTTCTTTTTCCACTCGCTTTCAGGCGTACCCCTTTTTGTATTTTTGTTACTCGCCTCCCATTTTCTCAATTGCCCCTAAGGCGGGAAAACGGAGAATATGAGGAGGGAGGGTGTCCGGCTTGTCCGGCCTATCAATGCACCGGATAGCAACGGTCTAGAAAACGGGTCCCAGCATGGGAGGCCGCCAACCGCTCTTGGTATTGCAACCAAGATAACATATCACCCTCGAACGAGGGATCCACACTTTAGGTTCGTTTGGTTTGCAACCTCACGAAGTCCGCATGTTGGTCTTTAGTGTCTACCTTTGGTTGGACACTCTGTGAGGAGTCTCAAGGGCAAGAACTGTAAATGGATGCATGCAAGGTACAGGCTTTTATACTTGCAGAGCTTTGCTAAAGCTTCTGCTTGTAGTTGCTCCACTGGAGCCAACCTCAACCTACATTCCTACTTGGCGCGTCCTTAGACCGCCAAGTGTCATCCTCAAGGCAGGCTCTAGTAAGCTTCCTAGAAGCTTCCTGTCCCAGTTTTGGCCACAAAAAAAATTGCGGCCGTCGCGGGGTTTGAACCCGCGACCTCTGGTTTGAGACTCCGGTGCCTAATCAACCAAGCCAAAAAGGTATGGTTCCTATGATGAGGCACAGGGAACATACCCATTATGGGCAGTGCATTCCTGGCCCATCTCAGAACAGACCAAGGGGACATACTCCATAGAGCAGTGCATGCCTTGTCTGTATGTGTAGCTAGCCAGCTAGGCAGTGGACAAGGTGCATACCGTTTCAACAAATCTCTCCCTTGCACCTCTGTCCATCTGTCCCTTGCTCGGCTCCATCAATGCCTTGGAGCTCACCCTTCCTCTGCCGCACTCCTCATGCCAAATCCACGAATGCCTGCATAATGTAAGTCGCTGTCCAGCGGCTTGGTCATGCAATCAGCAAGCATGCTCTTTGTTCCGCAGTGTTGTAAGTCCACCACGTTCTTCATGACCAGGTCACGTGAGTAGTGGTAACGTATGTCGATGTGCTTCGTTTGCCGGGAGATGATCTCATCTTCAGCCATCGAGATGGTGCTCATGTTGTCCACGTGTACAATCGTGGCGTCCTTCTATGGCACTGTCATTTCGCCAAGCAGGCTGCAGAGCCATTGAGTCTCCTTGCACACCTCAGACAAAGCAACGTACTCTGCCTCAGCCGTGGACACGGAAACACAATCCTGCTTCCTGTTGGCCCATGAGATGGCAGCGCCATTCAAGATGCACACGTATCCAGAGGTGGATTTCCTGTCGTCAAGATTTCCTCCCCAGTCAGCGTCGGTGTAGCACTTCAGACGAAAAGGGTCTGTTCCTTCTTGGCCTCCAAGGACGAGGCCCATGTGACGTGTCTTCTATAGGTAGCGCAAGATGCGCTTGACTGCCTGCCAATGTTTTGGCCCAGGGTTGGCCACGAATCTGCTCACTTGTCCCACAGCATAGCAGATGTCCGGACGAGTCCCTACCATGGCGTACATGATGCTACCTACGGCGGACTGGTAGAGGATGTCTTGCATCTCCCTTTGTTCTGCTTTGTTGCTTGGCGACATGGAGGCCTTCAGCTTTGTGTCGGTCGTCATTGGGGTGCTGACAGGTTTGCAGTCTTCCATGTGGTAGCGCTTCAGCACCTCACCAATGTATTTGGTTTGGTTGAGTTCGATGGTGCCTGCTNTCCTTCATCTTGAACCTTTTGCTGAGGTCAGACTTCAGCCCATCCAGCAGCTCGACCGAAGACGAGCAGATGATCAGATCATCCACGTACAGCGCAACCAGCATCAGCCCTCTCCCATCATCGCGCACGTACATGCTCGGGTCATTCTGGCAATGCGCGAAGGAGAGGCCGGTCATAAAACCGTCCATCTCTTTGTACCACATCCTTGGGGCCTGTTTTAGCCCGTAGAGCGCTCTCACCAACTTGCACACCTTGCCCTTGGGAGCTTCGACTCCTTCGGGCACCTCCATCAGCACTTCCTTGTCAAGCTTCCCATAAAGGAAAGCTGTCCTGACGTCCATCTAGTGTATCTCCAAGTTCTTTGCGGCAGCAATGCCAAGGAGAGAGCGGATGGAGGCAAAGGTCACGACGGGCGCGAACGTCTCATCGTACTCGGAGCCCGGGCGTTGAGAGAACCCCTTAGCCACTACCCTTGCCTTGAACTTGTCGATGTTGCC
>SZWC01000329.1:52483-71724 GCA_023375785.1 Penium margaritaceum | reverse complement strand
TGTGTGTGTGTGTGTGTGTGTGTGTGTGTGTGTGAGAGAGAGAGAGAGAGAGAGAGAGAGAGAGATGGGGGGAGAGTGTGAAAGAGAGACCCGTGAAGGTAGAGAAACACTGAAAACATACAAAGAAATATCATGATCATGTAAGTCGTTTTCAACTCTCGCTATGCATATGTTCTTCAAATATAGGAAAAGTATTAGCATACGGGATCTAATCTGTGTTTGTGTCAATGACTAAGGTTTTCTTTTCATGTCGTCGGGCGTATGTCGGTGGAGTGTGAAAGTGGGTATGCGGCGAATAATATTGTTCCCCATACGATTTTTAGCTCGGTGGACATCGGAAGTATTTGTTTTTAACAGTGGCCATCGGAAGTATTATGTACATATTGTGGACGTTATACGCATGTTTCTGCAAAAGTGGCCCTCCCATGCTTTTTCTGCGAAAAGTGGGTACGACGTTCTTTTGTTGCGAAGACAGTGGGTATGAGGCAAGTGTACCCTATTTTCTGGCAGGCAGGGTTTTCTCGGTGAGCCCTGCCAGACGCCCGATAGCCCAAAACCCGGGCGTCGTCCGTTTTGCCTGAAAACTGGACCATGCCATAATACCAACGCTGCAAACGCAGTCGTGCGGTCAGAATCAGCTAGAAAAATAGCAGCAAGGAGTTATGGCTGCCCAAACCCGGGCAGTGCCTACGACAGTCAGTGATGGCTGTCGTAGGTATTGTGCCAGACCATTAAGAAGATGCTAGGCGAGTGCATAGGAGAGTCAATGTACACAGTTGGCAGCAGCCATGGACATCATGCGTGAAAGTGTTAAGCGAAGTGAAAGTGGAGTAACAGGCCATCGAGGTGTTAGGAGGCGGAGGGAGCGAGCGAGCGAGCAGCGAGCTCGATCTCGCTCGCCACCTTCGAACCTGGGGGATTGGACCCCACGTGCCCACTACAAGGTGTTCCAGCATAATGTAGGTCACTAGCCAAGCAGTTGTCTGGATAGGGGGTGAACCCGGGTATGCTCATGGTCCATCGTGTACGCCATGGCACGTCTTCCAAGAACGTGGTCACGACGACCACCCGACGAAGTCGTCTCTCTGGTTAGTCTCCTGCACCAGTGGTGTGAGTGTGCAACGAGGCCAGAGGTCACCGTATGATAATGACATGTGTCCAACACTCCCCCATGACCCACAGCCGACGCACAAGAACGACACTCACAGACACAGCGTGAACGTCACAAGACGTGACACAACACAAGATTGTACACGAGTACCGGCACGACAACTCAACCAGGAGCCTAACGAGGACAGAGCAACCCAACAGCGTGCACTGCTGCCTTAAAGACATTACGGCTGAGTGCCTTCGTGAGGAAGTCAGCTCGTCGCTGTCGTATGTCAACCCACACAATCCTGACATCACCTGCAGCCACACGCTCACGTACAAAATGATGTTCCACATTGATGTGCTTGGTGCGAGTGTGATGCATACCATCGTGCTCAGCAATAGCTTTGTGCTTTGATTGTCACAACGCAAGGTGATGCAGCGGATGGGCACACACAGCTGCTGAAATAACCGGCACAACCAAAGGTTTTCACAAGTGCCTGCACCAAGGGCGACATATTCCGCCTCCCTGGAGCTGCGTGCGACGCAACCCTGTTTACCACTCTTCCAGGAGACGGCTGTGCCGCCGACGAGAAAGACATATCCAGTGCGACTGCGTGCATCCGTGTCATGCGCCTAGTCACTATCAGTGTAGCCATCGATGACAATCGATGGCTGCGACCGGTAACAGAGGCCAACTTGTGCAGTGGAGAGCGCATATCGGACAACACGCAGTGCAGCCTCCATGTGCCGCACACGTGGGCACTGTGAGAACTGCGCAATGAAGTTCACAACGAAAGCAACGTCTGCTTGTGTGGTAGTGGCCAGGTACATCAAGGACCCTATGACGCGCAAGTAGTCAGTGACATCCACTCGCTCCCCCAGCCTGGACACGTCCAGTGTTTTCAACAACCTCTGCCCGGTGTGCGTCATCGGCGTGGACGCTGAAGGTACAGACTCAAGGAGCGAGGCAAAGCGCTCCCCCAGGCTCCTGACATATGCAGCCTGGTGGACGTGAAGGGCACGGCGAGTGCGATCACGCTCAAGCTCCATGCCGAGAAAATCTCGAGCTGGGCCCAAGTCTTTCATCTTGTATGTGGATTGCACTAGGGACTTCACAGTCGACACTGCCTCTCGGTTTGGTGATGCAATGAGCAGGTCATCTACACAGACGAGGACAGCAACAAAGGGGGCAGAGTTGGGAGTGACGAAGAGAGAAGGATCCACTGCGCTACGACGGTATCCACCTTTCTCCAAGGTAGAGGTGATCTCCTGATTCCAACATTGAGGTGACTGCTTCAGGCCATAGAGAGCCTTGCGCAGTCTCCATACCCTGTTGGTGCCGTCTGAGAACCCTGGAGGTTGCACCATGTAAATCTCCTCATCAAGCTGATTGTGCAGAAAGGCGTTGTTTACATCCATCTGCTCGAGCTCCCAGTCATGTTGAGCGACAAGACTCAGAAGAGCGCGAGCAGTGGTGTAGCGTCCGACGGGAGGAAACGTCTCGTCAAAGTCAATGCCAAGGACTTGAGAAAATCCCTTGGCGGTGAGACGTGCCTTATGCTTGTCAAGCTCGCCATTGGGCTTGTACTTGCGCCTAAAGACCCAGCGTGTATCGATGGCTTTGCGACCAGGCGGGAGATCGACCGGCTTGTAGACGGCGTGGTCAGCAAGAGCTCGAAGCTCATCTTACATGGCAGCTTCCCACTGCTGGGAGTCGGGCGCAGTGCGTGCCTGACAAACAGTAGTCGGGTCGGACGAGGGTGCAGCCGCAATTGTCGCGTGGCACTCAGCGACACTGCTACGGATGGCGGCTCCAAGAGCGCGCTCGTGCTCAGATCTGAGCAATGTCTGCCCAAGGACAGAGCTGGGATGGACCACTTCTGTGGCCAGCCCCAAGGCGTCCATGCCAGTCGGCAGCCTTACAGGCTGATCTGGGTGGGACTGGACAGGGCAAACGGATGGAGCGGCGGCACTGGAGGAGCGAGAGGGGAGCGCGCGGAGACACCCGCCATGAACAAAATGCTCGATGGGAGCAGGACCAGGAGGGTCACCAGGCGACGGCGGAGCAGGAGTGGACTGACTGGGTGCCACGGGGGTAAGCGGACTGGACGGAGCCGCTGAGGAGTGTGCAGGAGAGACGGACTCAGACGGGACCGAGGAGGACACAACAAGAGTTTCGAGCGAGCTGGACGACACGGACGGGGAAGGCACTGTGCCAGACGATGAAGGCCGCTCCGAGGGTGGAGGCTGCAAAGAAGGGACAGCAGCAGGAACGGCAGGGACAGCGGGAACTGCAGGCCCGACCTCGCCCCGCAACCGGGAGAGCGGCAGCAGGGAGGCGGCCGTAGAGTGACGACTAAGGTCACGAAGAAAGACTCAAAGAAAAGGGCATCGCTGGACTCAATGACGCGCTGGCGCTCCTGGTCCCAGAAGCGCCAGGCTCTGGACTGCGCCGACACGCCTAAGAAAGGACAGAGGTGCCCTCGTGGGGAAAGCTTGCCGTCACGAAGGTCCTCAGGGAGCCAGACGGACGCAATGCTGCCCCGACGCGAGCGAGTCGCAGGTCAGCACGGGTCCCGTACCATCGCTCAAAAGGCATGACTGAGGGAGGAAGGGGTCCGTGGGGGACGCGATTTCAGACCCAGGTCATGTAACTCATGGCCTCAAAGGCGAACAGGGGAGAAAGACCAGACTCAGACAGAAGAGTACGGGCGCCGTCGGCAAGAGTCCGATTCCAACGCTCAGAGACCCCATTTTGCTGGGGTGTGTAGGGAGCTGAGGTCTCCAAACACACCCCTTGAGACTCAAGGAAACGGGCGGTGGGACCAAGAAACTCACCGCCGTGGTCGCTACGGAAGACACGCATGGAGCGCTGACAAGACCGTTCAGCTGGTAGTCCGCCACCTGTCGTCGCGCCGGTGTCATCAGGGCCGCCCGCCTCAGGGATCTGCAGGAGTATGGACACGGCCGAGTGGTCACAGTAAACTGTACAGGAATGGCACAAAGCACAACATGTCCACCACCCCTTGCGTCAGCGAGGGCTGGCTGATGGCTAGCACTTCGCTAATTGCCGGCCAGCTGGCTGCTAGCCAAGTGACCAGCCGGCCAGCTGCCAGCCGCTGATTTCGGCCTCAGCCCGATTGGTGACTCAGGGGCCGTGAGGGCCTCGAGGGCGAGGCCTCGTGGCCTTGTGCCCTTGCCCCTGCTCCCTCTCGCAAGCGAGTGAGGGAGGACGATGGAGGGGGGCGTGGGACGAGAGACGAGAGATGTGAGGTGGTCCTCGCGCAAAATCGCTAGTGTGCCGAGCACACGACGATTTTTGCGCCATAACGTCAAGACATAAATCGAAGTTCGTTTGCGACAAGATTCTGTTGGTTTTCACGCATCTCTCATTTGTACTTTGTTGTGTCCTCCCGGCTTGTGTACATCGACGTGCAGATGACTGACGGCGAGACTCGACGCTGCTCGAGTGTCGCGTGGTGGAGCTAGAGTACGCTGAGGCCCACGCACCGTTCGGTGAAGCCTCCTCCCTACGGCGATGCGCTCAGCTCCATCGGCAGGCCTCTTGGTGGTCGAGCCGCTAGCGGTCACTGACACTACAAATGCTGTTTCCATGCACTCAACTTTGTTTCTGGTTGTGGCATTGCATCTGCATTGTCATGCTATTCCTAGGATCTGTGTCTCCTGTTGTGTGGCCCTACTTGGTATTGGACGCATGTCATCATCATACGGTGACCTCTGGCCTTGTTGCACACTCACACCACTGGTGCAGGTGACTGAACAGAGAGACGACTTCGTTGGGTGGTCGTCGTGACCACATTCTTGGAAGACGTGCCATGGCGTGCACGATGGACCATGAGCGTACCCGGGTTCACCCCCTATCCAGATAACTGCTTGGCTAGTGACCTACATTATGCTGGAACACCTTGTAGTGGGCAGGTGGGGTCGAATCCCCCAGGTTTGAAGGTGGCAAGCAAGATCAATCTCGCTGCTCGCTCGCTCGCTCCCTCTGCCTCCTAACACCTCGATGGCCTGTTACTCCACTTTCACTTCGCTTAACACTTTCACGCATGATGTCCATGGATGCTGCCAACTGTGTGCATTGACTCTCCTATGCACTCGCCTAGCATCTTCTTAATGGTCTGGCACAATACCTACTGGTATCAGAGCAACTTGCGTGAAAGCCGGACGGCGGATTGATCTACCATCCACGCATCCTGGGCCAAACTCGCGGCTGCGACTCTTGGCGGCGTCCGCTCACCCCACAGCCGTTAACTCAAAGGTCACTCCCAGCTACAGTGGGGGAGGCACACTCATCCCACTTGTCCTGTGGCAGTTCCTCTCCTGGCTGCTCTTGGCGGCAGACTTTCCTGCCTCGCCTCAACCACGGTCTTGCCTATCTTGGCGACGACCCAGGCGGTTGGCATCCACCCGTCCCGTCCTTACCTCCCTCGCCTCGATCTCCAACGCTCCGTCGCAGAAGCAACTCCTGCTCGAGACCCTTTGGACGAGAGCAGCGGCGGAGACGAGAGACTTGTGTCTCGATTTTGGCCACGCCAACACAGCAGCTGGAGTTACCTTCTAGTAACAACGAGAACAGCAACACAGCAGCAACGACGTCCTTGCCTGCAGCAGGTGTGGTTGCACAGCTGCATAGCTGCGGGCGGACCTCAATGGTCCGCTGCCCATAGGTCTTGGGGCCAACGTCGTGGCTCGTCTTCTGGCTTCCGCACACCAGTTCCACATCTAGCTGCTGTCCCAGCTCGCCCTCTCTCCTGGGCAACACAAGGAGGCATCCCCTCGGTCTCCTTTCAGTATCTCGGTCTCCCCAAGGCTGCAGCTGTTTTTAACGTAGAGGAGCGACACTGTGGAGGATCGGCACTGTAGAGGAGCGGCACTGCAGCACCGCCCACAGCAGCAGCTGCCACACGCTCTCCTCCTCAGCAACGGCACAAGCAGCATGATGGCAGCAGCAAGCAACGTGACGCGCAGCTGCAAACACCGTGATGCGTAGCTGCGCTCCCCGCCTCTCTTGGCGCACGACCAGCAGCCTTGTAGCAGTCTCCGCACCACTGTCTATTGGTGTCCGCCGTCACACTGGCGCACTGGGAGGATCTCGGTGGCTACTCAGGGGAGAGCCCGGCGCAGCATCGCCACATCCACCGTGACGCCGCCTCCGTCGAGACAACCTCACCATCACAGCCAGGGTAACCCTCCATACCGGGAGGCTCTCCTCTTTCCCATTCTCCTGGGGGGGTCGAGTACTCGCACATTAGCACTGGGGTGGACGCCGCAGCTGCTCGCGTGTCCTCTATCATAGGTCACGACGTCGTCGCCGTGGCCACCAGGATTACGCGCACAGCCTTTGAGGTAGTCGACGCTGTAGCAGCAACCGCCACCACACTTGCTGTCGCTGCTCGAGCTTCTCGCGCCTCCGCCTCGACCTCGGCAGGACGCGCTGCTGAGTCATACACCGAAGCCGCCGTTGTCGCCGGTCCGGTGGCTGCCGCAGCTATAGATATCTTTACTCAGGTTGCTACAGCCGCCTCTACTGTTGCTTTCGCGACTGCCTTGGCTGCGTCTGCTGTGTCTGCGGCCGCTTCCTCCATTTGTACCTCCACCTCCGGTGCTGTTGCAACTGCCTCATCTACTCCTTCGACTGTCACCAGCGTCGTCACAGCGGCCATCTCCATCGTTGCAGCCTTCACCACTCTTGGAGCCGTCCTCACCACCGAAGCGCTTGCTCTGGTGATCCCCATCACATCCACTGTCTCCGTGTCTCAACTACAGTCGCTGCTGCTGTTCCACCACTCCTTGCCTTGTTGCGCACGCCTCCACCTCCTTTTGCTTTGTGAGGGTCCTCGGCTGTTGCTCTGTCTCCTTGCCTCCTTTCTTCTCTTGCGGGGTCTTCTTGCTTGTTTGATTGGGGTTGGGCTGTCCTGCAGCACACATCCCTCGTGCCTTGGGCACGTCCAGTTTTCCCACGCCCACTGGGGCAGGGGAAACTCTGCCAAAATCTTTCCGGCAGGACCTCGTCGTCGTCACCATGCCGAGTGACGACGAATCAGTGACGACGAATCAGTCATAGCTGACCTGTAGCGCCAGCTGCGCCTGGCTCTCGAGGCGCAGCGTGAGGCTGAGGACTGCCTCAAGCTTGCCGATGATAATCGCGCTGCCTTTGCTGATGAGGTTGTAGCTATTGTGCTTAAGCGCCTCCCTGCTGCGTCCGTCCCTACCGCTGCTGCCAGCGCTAGCACCACTACGGCTGCTTCCTCCACACCCGCCGCTTCTAGCACCCCTGCCAGAAACACTGATGTCACGCCTTCCGCTGCCAATCCCACTCTTGCCGCGCGCCAGCATGATTTCTTCTGGCAGCCGCCTGTCCTGTCCGTTGGACTCGTCTTCTCCTCCTGGGAAACCCGCTTCAGCGCTTGGGCCCAGGGGGAGCGTCTGTGGGAATACTATTTTCCAGCTGTCGCGCCTTTTACTCTTGTCGCTGCCGGGTTTGCCCGCGCTGTCCGTGCCCTCATTGCTGCTACACCAGAGTCGCTTGTCGATGATGTCGGTACCTACAACGCCTATCCCGCCGTGCAGCGTCTAGCTGACCATGTTGGTGCCTACGCCATGCTTCGACGTCGTACCACAGTCACTAGTCAGGCAGCCCAGAGTGCCCTCATTGTGCAGTTCAACACGCTCTTAATGCGTGCTGACGAGTCGGCTGACACCTACTGGGCACGTGGACTCAAGCTCCTTCGTGAGCTTGGGAAAGCCGCGCCAGGCCAGCTAGCTGCTGTCCACACCATGGTCAACAGGTTGATTCCCAAGCTGTCAGACCTTCTCCGCGACGTAAAATCTGATGAGCTGCTGCATCTCGCTTCCCAGCCCGTTCCTCCTGATTCCTCGCCGGGCATTGGCGCTCTCTGGGACTTCGTTGCCGAGAGGCTCGCTGCCTGGTGGACCAGCCTCCAAAACAAACGCCTGCACCGCGCTGCAGTCGCCAGGGTTGCTGCAGCCACCATTGCTTCTTCCTCTACTTCTTCCTTGGCTGCCACCGCCTCCTCCACATCCTCTTCTTCTTCTGTATCTACGGCCACCATCCTCGCCTCCCACGGTCGCGGGAATGGCCGTGGTTGTAGGAAGGGCAAGGGGAATAGCAAGGGCACTGCACCATCCCGTGTCCCTGGTGAGGTTGTGTGCTGGAACTGTGGCTCCTCTGAGCATTCTGCTTGTACGTGCCCTGCGCCCCCTGACGATCTCCACCTGGCCCGCTCTATGCGTGCACATTGGGCTCGCACTAGCGGCTCTTCGTCTTCTTTCGCCGCCAGCTCCAGCTCCAGCTCTGTCTCTCGACCCGCCACCTCCACCTCAGCACAGGTCTACTCCACCGCTGGCGTCGCCACAGCTCCACCCCCCAATGCATACCCGTGGGGCTGGCCGTCACTCTATGGAGCACCCATGTATGCCGGGCTCCCTTCCGTGGCGTACATCCCACCTCCGTGGTTCGCACCTCCCTTGGGCTCGTCTCCTCCATCTTCCGCAGCGTCCGTCGACGGCGAGCGCCAGGTGGAGCAGTCTCTTCTCCAGCGTCTCCACCTTTGCGATCAGGGAGGTGAGAGTGTGTCTTCGTTGGCCAGAAGTCTGCCTTGTCATTCTGACACTGTCCTTCGTGGGGACCCTCCGGGTCACGTTCTCGGATTCCCGTCCGTGTCTGTTCCGTGGGTTGAGTACTGGCAGTCTGTCATCCTTCCTCGTTGTCTGTCTGTCTGTGACTCGACGTCACCCTCTGTCGGCACTGTTGCCACCTGTGGCGTCCTTCCCGGTGTTCATGTCTCCGGTGGCTTCTGGGTCCGTGACTCCGGAGCCACCCACCACATGACCTCTGTTCGCTCTGCGTTTGTCTCGTTGGGTCCCGCTGGTTCCGTTCGTTTCGTTCGTACTGGCTCGGGTCAGTTGTTACCCGTTCAGGGCATTGGGGTTGTCCGTTTCGTTGGTCCCAGTGGCGTGTTGTTTTTGCCTGACGTGCTGTACGTGCCATCATTGGAACTCAGCTTGCTGTCGGTGCCCTCCCTTGATGATCAGCCAGTCAGGGTGTTGGGGCTGTCAGCATTTGTTCCTCTGGTCTCATTGTTCCGCGGGGGGTTAAGTGTGACAAACTCTATCGTGTACCTCTCATTGCTCTTGCTTCCCCCTCAGTTGGATCCTCTCTAGCGCACGTTGCACCATCCCTCTCCCCTGTTGACATTCAACTCTTACACCATCGCCTTGGCCATGTGCACACTGATGCCGTTACCAGCATGCTCAGTCTCCAGCCCGCCATTGGGCTGTCTCCATCCACCTTTCCCTCATCCTGTCCTTCAACCTGTCTCGACTGCGCCCAGGGCAAAATGCATCGTTCACCTTTTGCCTCCACTGCCCCAGAGCCCCAGATGCCACCAGGACTCTCTCATGTGTCTTCTACATCTTGTAGGCATCTTTCGGCAGACCGGCCATGAGGCCTATTTGCATGTTTTTGCTTTGTATGCTCACTGTCTGTCAATGGATGCATGTGACCAGTCGTAGCGTCCGTCTTTCGATTCTGCACGTCTAGGTTCAGACGGCGTAGCATTCTGACATGTGTGCGCAGGGTTACGGCCAAAACAATGGTTTTGGGCCAGTTTTAGGACAGCTCTTGGACTGCCGCGTGCGACACCCGTCGTGCGCCGCGGCAGGTACTTATGCCTTGGACGTGTCATTTGTCATTTCTCTCTGCATATGCTATATTGAAGCATTTTGACACTTTGCCTTGTGTCTCCTAGCCAAACCCGTGCCGTAGTGTGTACGACCTGTGACTGTCGACACCGTCTGATCAGGCACTGACGCCTAGTCAGCGGTTGCGTTGCTAGGAAGCTTCCACGCATTTTCTCTTGGTATCAGAGTAGTGAGACAGTTCTCACTGAGTTGCGCAGCAGAGACGCAGCAGAGCAGCAGCAATGAGAGTCACCGCTGCAGCAGAGTTCCTGAGGCCTGTTGGAGACAGCCGGTCGCCGTCTACGCAGCCCCACCCACCACGTGAGATCACAGCAGCAGAGGCAGCAGTAGCGTTGTGCACCGCCACGCGAGGTGCGTAGCGGCTGCAGTACGTGCAGCCGCCCCTCCCACAGCCGCAGCAGCAGAGCAGCAGCAGCAGGAAAGGCAGCGGCAAAAACAGCGCAGGATCAGCGGCCACAGCAGCAGCGGCGGCAGCAGCAACGCAGCAGCAGCGGCGGCAACAGCAACACAACAGCAGCAGCGGCAGCCGCGGTGGCAACAGCAGAGCAGCAGCAGCAGTAGCGGCAGTAGCAACGCGGCAGCGGCAGCAGCAGCAGCGCGCGGCGGCGGCATCGAGTAGCAGCCGCAACGCGCAGCAGCAGCAGCACAGCCGCTGCTGCCACCGCTGCATCCGCAGCTACACAGCTGCTGTTGTAGCTGACAGCGCAGCTGCAGCAACAGCTGAGCGGAAGCTGCTGCACAGCTTCCGCGCAGCGTCTGCGCGGCCACCGCGGATCGGCTGCAAGCGCGCGCAGATTCGCGAAGAAAAAAAAAAAACCAAAAAGAAAAAACAGGGACGTCAGCAAGAGACAAGCCGACGTCAGCAATTTTGCTTGCTGACATCATCAGTCGTGCTGACATCAGCAACCACCTGCTGACGTCAGCACCATACTTTTGGCTGGACAGTCAAAAGTTGCCAACGTTTCAACTCCTCGAGAAACGCTGCCGCTTTTTAAATCCGACAAACTTCACCCGTCGCCCCATACTGAGCGGCGACATGAGCCTATCCGACAGCAAGGAGAAAGGACCAGGCGATCCCTCCTCCTCTTCGTCTGGCGTACTGAGTCCACGCTCGCAGGCCATTGAGGACCTATTCAGCCAGCAGAATGAGATGCGTCGTCTCCAGAGAGAGCAGACTGACGATATCCGCACACTGACTGAGCTTCTGTGCGCTCAGTCCACGGCCCCTCCGCGGATTTCTGAGGGAGCTGCCGGAGTTGCGGTCTCTACCCAGCATTCGGTCCAGGCACCCGTGACAGGCGCTCCACATGACCCACCACCTGCTGACCTCCTTGATGATGAGCCACTACACGATGAGCCATTCATAACAGGCATCACGGATGATTCCCAGGAGCACGAGATTCGAGTTCTCCAGGAGCGCCTCCGTCAGCTGCAGACGGGTACCCGACCTCCACCGGATACCCCGATACGATCATCACCTGACTACCCTGGCAATCACCCTCTCCCAGGAGTTTTTCCCATCTCTCGTCCTCCTCAGCCTGCGGTTGCTCTCCCCACGGAGCGGCAACCTAAGGACTTTGAGGCACCACCTCCATGGTACATCAGCGAGGATGGTTTCGACTATTAGGAGATCCTGTTTCAGGTACGGGCTACATCTGAGGGAGTGTGACCTTACTACCACAGCCCGTACCAGTCCACAGACCCAGCACAGGCACTGACAGCAGCCCGGGCCATGCGCGGACTTCTCTACGCCATGCCACGCGAGACTGTCGTCGACTTCCGCCCCTTCCTTGGCGAGGCTGGCACAGGCACCGGCGCCGATCCCCGTGGAGGCTGGGATCTGGCGTTATCCCTGCTTGCCGCAGAGACGCACGCCACTCGTGCGTCACACATTCGTGCTTTCCATTCGCTTTGTTAAGGGCCTGCGGAGTCTGCAACGGATTACTGGCGATGCGCTATGCGTATCTACACGCATCTGGGGACCTCAGGAGGCACACAGCTGTGGACACTTCGGACGATTATGCTGGGAGTTTGCCTTGAGTACACCGACATCTTCACATGGTACAGCGACGCTGTCCTCGAGCCTTTCTCAGCCACTCTGCAGCTGCTCCCTTGGGCGCATCAGCTTTTCCTCCAGATGACTTCAGCCCGTGAGGTAGCAGTAGCGCATCAGGAGACCTCTCTCGCTGTAGGAGTCATCACATCACCACCATCTTCTCTCCTGCAGTCACCCTCATCCACCTCCACCATGACCACCTCATCTTCCTCCTCCTCTTCGACCCCATCTACACCCATGCAGACACAAGGCGTTGCAGCAGCCACCCAAGGGAAGAAGAAGAATAAGAAGCGTGGATCAGGTCAGCAGCAGTCGTCATCCAGTGGTAGTAGTGGCCGTTCTGTGCACTGCTACAACTGTAGAGGTGCCCATCGCTACACGGAGTGCCAGCAGCCGCTTGACTGGGCGCGAATCACCTGTGGGCTTCAGGCTGCTCATGCTCTTCGTTCCACGTCCGGCGCATCCCCCGTACCCTCCTCGGGACGTGCGGCGGCCACGACTGCAGCCGTTCCTACGTCCTCACCGGCGAGCAGCAGCGATCCGGACCCACGCGACCGCACCATCGCCGAGCTTTGTCATCTTCTGGCGCTTCGCTTTCAGGGAGGTGCGAGTGTGTTTTCATCGTCAGGTGGTTCACAGACTACTTGTTCGTCCATTCTCGTGGCTCGTGATGACGCGTGTGGGGGAGCACAGTCAGCATGTGATGATGATGGGCCTAACTGCACTGACTGGATTCATGAGTCTCATCTTCATGATGTACGTCGTTCCTCCCCACTGTCGGCTCAGCGTCCCTCTGATGCCGAGTGTTCCATTGCTCGTTGTATAGTGACGTCCACCAATCGTGACTCCAGTGGCACTTGGATCATCGATTTTGGGGCCACCCATCACATGACGTGCCGTCGTAGTGACTTTGTCGTACTTGGTCCTGTCACGACTGTCTGTTCTGTTCGTACAGGCTTCGGTCAGTCCTTGCCAGGCCATGGTATGGGGGTTGTATGTTTCGGCGGTCCTTCTGGCCCCTTGTATCTTTCTGGCATGTTGTTTGTGCCTGATCTTGAGCTCAGCCTGCTTTATGTGCGTGCCTGCACTGTGATGGGTCTCTCTGTGGAGCACACCACTGATTCAGCGACTGTGACTGCTACTGACACCCATAGCATTGTCTTGCTTGCTTCAGTCATAGATGATTTGTATCGTATTGCTTGGCCCTCCTCCCCTTGCTCTCCCTCCTCATCCGGTCGCGTTTTTTATCACGGGTGTTCTATCCTCGGAACACCAGCGGTTACTTCATCGTCGTTTGTGTTACGTGGGCTCCGACACTGTGTCGAAGCTTATTCGGACACAGCCTGCTATTGGTCTTGACGTGGCTTCTTTCAAGAAGCCACCCGAGACCGACTGTCTTTTCTGCACTCAGGGGAAGATGCACCGGTGCTCCTACCCTGACTTGCTTTCCCGAGCACTTAGGCCTCTCGAGTTGGTCCACTCGGACCTTCGCGGTCCTCTCCCGTTCGAGTCCCTGTCCAAGAGGGGCCGGTATGTTCTGACGCTAACTGATGACTTCACCCGCATGCGGTGGGTCTACAGTCTGCGTCAGAAGAGTGACGCCGCCCTTGCGGTTTCGCTCTGGCTCGTGATGGCTGAGCGTCAGTCTCGCCACACGCTACATACCTTTCGCTTGGATCGCGGAGGTAAGTTCCTTGGCGAGATGGACTCCTTCTTTGTTGAGCACGGGATTTTTCACCAGGTCTCGGCTCCTCCTACTCCACAGCAGAATGGTGTATCTGAGCGCTGGAACCGCACCATGGAGGATGCGGTTCGTGTTATTCCTGAGTCACGTGGCCTGAGGCTCCGGTCTAGAAAACAGCGCCGACACAATGGCAACTGCCGACCGTCCAAGGGAATTTCACCCAAGGATCACGATCACCCCCAAGGAATTAACTATGCCTCTGGTGAGACCTAGCTACCCAGGTGCTTTCGCTCAAGGTCTTAGGGGCTCCCGCCCTCTAAGCCTTCTTCTTCCTTGGTGTGAGAGCCCAACAAATTAAGTCAGCACTCTCACACGAGCAAGATTACAACCACCTTAGCAGTTCATATCAAGCTCAGTCTCAAGCGCACAGCTCAAACAAGAGACATCAAGTGAAGGAGTAGTTGAGACAATGGCAAGTACAAGGCATAAATAGCTAAGGAGTGCCTTTGGCAGCCGAAGCGCACGCGCCTCGGCTAACCCGAAGCGCGCGCGCCTCGGCCGATGTCACTCCTTAAATTAAGGAGGTCATCCCCTCAATCAGGGAAGACATCCCCTGATCCAAGGCACATCTTGCATCTTCCAATCCGACCGTTGGATCAGCCCGAAACTTGGACAGCTGACAGTTTGACACCTGCTCTTTCCATCGGTACGGTCAGATTGACAATCTGAATAGCCATCATCAGAAAAAACCCAGGGGACTTATCCTTGAACAAGGACAGTGCATGCCTGGTCTGTTGGACCGGACCCAGGGGACTTGCTCCACATGAGCAGTGCATGCCTGGTCCGTCCACTACTCGCCAATTCTGGAGACTAGTGGCCAAGGGGCATTCAAATAACAACAGTTCGTGCCATGCGGTCTGAGTGCGGTCTCCCATAGTCTTTTGCCTTCCACGACTTTGCCTACATGACTTGGTTCTGGACCGCCTCCCGCATGGTCCACTTCCGGACCATGTTACACCATACGAGCTCTAGTTTGGCCACCATGCTGACCTTCGTCTCGCTCGCGTCTGGGGATCCCTAGCCTCCGTGTGGTACACCGAGGACCAGCAGGCGTCCAAGGTCTCCCCTCGGGGTCGCCTGTGTGCCTTTATTGGCATCTCCCCGCGGTTGAAGGCCTGGCGTTTTTGGGACCCCACTCGCCGTCGCGTCCTTGAGTCCCGTGACGCGCTATTTTTTTAGTCACTCACGTATCATGACCTGACTTCGATCACAGCCCTCTCCGCAGCCCATGTCCCTTCCTGTGAGGGTCCTCGGCGGACGGGGGAAACCTCTACGCCAGCGACCATCCCTCGTCCGGGTGATGTGTCTGCTCGAGCCCCCTCTCGATCTCCAGCCCTTGATGATCCGGCTTTCATTGCCGTCGGCCCAGAGATCTCGCTTGTACAACCTCTTTCACACCCCACAGGTACCTCTTCTCTCACGCCTCCTCCTGCACCATCACTTGTGTCTGCCGGCACCCCTGCTGCTGCGTCTGAACCAGTCTTGCCCACTCCCGTTCCTACGTCGGTTGATACTCCCGCCTCACTATCCGGACCAGCCTTGCCTGCTGTCACACCCAGCGCCGTGTCTCCCACACACTCATCTCCTCACTCGGCATCTCCGACTGCCTCGTCTCAGCCCTCACCAGCTGTGGTCGTACCAGTTCATGCGGTCGTACCTGTCCCTGAGCCTGAGGTGTGCCCCTCGACCTCCGGTTACTCCCGTGAGCCCGGTGGCCGCCTTCAACCACTAGACTCCGTAGCTCAGCGAGCGTCGGGTCCCGGATCCAGGCGTTCCACTCGCAGCATCGCGAGCGGTGATCCAGGCACAAAGGCCTTAGGCTTGAGTGCCCGCACCAAGCTTTCAGAGGTACATCCAACGTGCCCTCTCGGGCACGACCTGGTCACTCGCGAGTTCCATATCGCCTGTGACGTAGCAGTTGATCTCGTGGCCATCAGGCCCGACACTGAGGCGTGTGCACTCGCCACGCAGAGTTCCCCCTCTATGGCGCCTGACCCTGGCACATTGAGGGAGGCTCTCTCATCGGAGGATGCCAATGCCTGGCGAGCTACTTGTGAGGATGAGCTTCGGGCTATCCGAGAGCATAGAGTCTATCAGCTTGTCGACCTTCCCCCTCGGAGGAAGGCAATTCAGGTCAAGTGAAGCCGGATGGCTCACTGGAACGCTACAAGGCCCACTTGGTCGTCAAGGGGTACTCTCAGATTAAGGGAGTCAATTACACAGACACCTTTGCCCCTGTCGGCCGCATGACCTCAGCTCGAGCTCTGTTCGGTGTAGTGGCTCAGCATGACTGGGAACTGCACCAGATGGATGTGAACAATGCGTTCCTCCATGGCTCTCAGGATGAGGAGATTTACGTGGCTCAGCCACCAGGTTTTGAGGATGGTGACAAGTTCTAGCGCTTGCGCAAGTCCTTGTACGGCCTCAAGCAGTCTCCACGGTGTTGGAACCGGGAGATCACTGGCACTTTGACTCGCGCAGGATACGTACAGAGCAAGGCAGACCCCTCGCTCTTCATCCTACCGACACCCGAGCGGTTCACCGCCATCCTGGTCTATGTTGATGACCTCCTGATTGCGTCTCCGTCCCTGGAGGCCGTGAAGGAGGCCAAGGCTGTCCTGCAGACTGCCTACAGGATGAAGGACCTCGGTCCTGCATCGGTGTNCTCAGCCACCAGGTTTTGAGGACGGTGACAAGGTCTGGCGCTTGCGCAAGTCCTTGTACGGCCTCAAGCAGTCTCCACGGTGTTGGAACCGGGAGATCACTGGCACTTTGACTCGCGCAGGATACGTACAGAGCAAGGCAGACCCCTCGCTCTTCATCCTACCGACACCCGAGCGGTTCACCGCCATCCTGGTCTATGTTGATGACCTCCTGATTGCGTCTCCGTCCCTGGAGGCCGTGAAGGAGGCCAAGGCTGTCTTGTTGACTGCCTACAGGATGAAGGACCTCGGTCCTGTATCGGTGTTTCTTGGTATGGAGATCGTGCGAGATCGCAGACATCGGACACTGTTGCTGCATCAGGCCCGATACGCACGAGTCGTGGGAGAGCGCTTCAGCAATCTCCTTGGTGCAATGCCATCCGCTTCCACACCTCTTACACCCGATGGGCAGGATGCCCTGAAGGTGGATGACCCTACACAGCTGGGGGAGACAGTGGACGTGAGCTTGTACCTCCGCCTCCTCGGATCTCTGATGTACCTGGCCACCACCACGCGTCCTGACATCGCGTTCGCCATCAACCTCCTCGCTCAGTTCTCGCAGGCTCCACGTGCAAGAGCTCTTCACGCGGCTGTGCGAGTGGTACGGTACGTGGACCCCACGCCGTACCTCGGACTCTGCTTTCGTTGGCAGTGTTCGGTGGTCCTTGACGGCTACACTGACAGTGACTGGGCTTGGAACCCTGATGGGCGCAGTCGTACTGGCTACATGTTTCTGCTCAGTGGTACCACTTTGTCTTAGCGAAGCGGGAAGCAGGACTGCATTGCACGTAGCTCGTCAGAGGTAGAAGTATGTTGCTTTGGGCAAAGGGGCTGCTGAGGCAATATGGCTGCAGCGCTTGTTTCTTCAGCTTGGGCAATGAGTACCCGCCATTGTGTTGCGTTGCGACAACCAGAGTGCTCTCGCCATTGCGGAGGACTCTGGTGTTTTTCATGCTCGCACAAAGCACATTGCTGTTGAGCATCACTTTGTTCATGATCTGGTGGAGCGACGCGTGATTTCCATCATGTGGGTTAGTACTGACATGCAGCGTGCTGATTTCTTGACGAAGGCACTTGCTCGCGGAAAGTTCCTGGTGGCCATTCGTTCTGTTGGGCTTCGCCCCGTGCGTGAGAGTGGTTGAGTGTGGGATGTGCGTTTGCGTCTCATCTGTTTGTGTCACTCACTATTGTGTTCGTACCAGTGCTGCACGTGTATGGACATGCGTACCATTGGGTCATAGGGGGAGTCTTGTGCTTTGTGCCGTTCCTGTACAGTTTACTTTGACCACTCAGCCGTGTCCATACTCGTGCAGATCCCTGAGGCGGGCGGCCCTGGTGACACCGGCCCGAGGACAGGTGGCGGAATACCAGCTTGGAGCTGGCCGACCACTGCCCCAGAGCCCCAGATGCCACCGGGACTCTCTGTTGTGTCCTCTACATCTTGCAGGCGTCTTTCGGTAGACTGGCCATGAGGCCTATTTGCATTTTTTGTAATGTATGCTCACTGTCTGTCGATGGATGCATGCATGTGACCAGTCGTAGCGTCCGCTTTTTGATTTTGCACGTCTAGGTTCAGACGGCATAGCATTCTGACATGTGTGCGCAGAGTTACGGCCAAAACAGTGGTTTTGGGCCGGTTTTAGGACAGCTCTTGGACTGCCGCGTGCGACACCCGCCGTGCGCCGCGGCAGGTAATTATGCCTTGGACGTGTCATTTGTCATTTCTCTCTGCATATGCTATATTGAAGCATTCTGACACTTTGCCTTGTGTCTCCTAGCCAAACCCGTGCCGTAGTGTGTATGACCTGTGACTGTCGACACCGTCTGATCAGGCACTGACGCCTAGTCAGCGGCTGCGTTGCTAGGAAGCTTCCACGCATTTTCTCTGGGCAAACACCCCTCGCTTCAACGAGGAGAGAGGGCCGAACCGGCCATCCAGAACTCGGAATTTCGCTCAAAAAAATATTTGAATTCGCCCATGTGTAATGGTGTTAATGCGAGATCGAGACCGGTCTCGATCTCGATTGTCTTGATTTCGTCTCGTCTCGCTGTCTTGTACGGCATGACACGAGACAATCTCGAATTGTCTCGCGCGAGACGAGACGGAGACACATCACATGTCATGCGAGATCGAGACGAGAATCTCGTACCGCAATGTCATTCTCGCATTTTTTTGTGGACCTGCCACGTGTGCCAAGGCCTTTCCACGTGAAGGTTGTAGGATCGGTACGTAGATAAGTGAGAAGACACACATTGTAGAATCACTTTAACGGTTTGCGAATACTAAATTTTCTACCCCCAAACCTTGTAGCTTTCTTCGAGTAAACCAGGATGAATATGAGGCGGATGCATTGAATGAGCACGACTTTGACGTCTCTTTTGCAGATCGATTTTTATTCGGATCTCCTACACGTCTATTCTCCGCACGGACTGGCAATTTGTCTCATTCTCTACATGGTTTGATCCATTTATGCGCCACATTAGCGATATTTTGACAAAAAGCGGTGGTCACGACTCCCACGCAACCTTCCACCGTCCTTTCATCACCACGGTCAAGAAAAGTGTCTCTCGGTGTTGTGCTTTGTGCCGTTCCTGTACAGTTTACTGTGACCACTCGGCCGTGTCCATACTCGTGCAGATCCCTGAGGCAGGCGGCCCTGGTGACACCGGCGCGACGACAGGCGGCGGACTACCCGTCTGGAGCTGACCGACCACTGTTCCAGAGCCCCAGATGTCACCGGGACTCCTTGCTGTGCCTTCTACGTCTTGCAGGCGCCATTCGGCGGACTGGGCATGAGGCCCATTTGCATGTTTTTGCATTGTATACTCGCTGTCAGTCGATGGATGCATGCATGTGACCAGTCGTTGCGTGCGTCTTTTGATTCTGCACGTCTAGGTT
>SZWC01000329.1:10656-26450 GCA_023375785.1 Penium margaritaceum | reverse complement strand
TGTGCTTGTGAACGCTTGAAAGTGATTGAATTTCCAGGCCTTGGGATTTTGTCATTTCACGCGCCTGCCGTGAGCTTCTGGATTGGCTTGAGGTTACCTGCCGCTCGTACTGTGACCCGTTCTTACCTCCAGACTCTGGTTCGATCCATAGCTGTGCTAGTGTTGGGCATTGAAAACATGTCCACAGAAACAAACGCGTGAAGAAGCCAGAATTGTAGGTCACGGAAGCTCTTTTCTTACGTCATAGAATGAGTGGTGTGAATTTGAGGTGACATCCTGAATCGTAGATTTGAAGTGCTCCAAGGCAAGGCCGTCAAAGCATAACGTGCCAGTTTGGACGTCACCAACTGGTGACGAAAGAAATCGGCGATAAATGACCTGGACTTGCCCCCAAGTTCGGTCAAAGGGCCAGGTCAGATGCTCAATAGTTGTCGCGATTCGCGTCAGCCAAGAGCTGGCGCACGACTGGACGATCTGGACCATTACTGCATCCGCTCCGTACTCTAACCATGCCGTGTTCCGCGACAGTTATTTTCGTGTAGGGCTGTGTCGAACCTGCTTCCCTTCGGCCAGAGAATTGTTTGGGGCCCGCTCAAAACACATGCATTTACTCGTATATAATATGGGCGGCATGCCCTGGAAAATGACATCGAACCCGTAATCATTGTGGCAGGAATCGACCTCGCAACCTCCGGGATTCGTTTCGAGAGGTCGCGGTTCATGGTTCTGGTTGACGGCTGACCTCAAACTTCAGTCCTCCAGATGGGAACGCTTATCAATCCAGGCCGTTCACATTTTACGTGTCGTTTGAAGCTCAAACTTCAAGATCAACCAAAATATTAAAATCGAAAATATTCACGGTCCAGCTACACACTATCGAATTGAACACACTGCGAGGGAGTTGGTTCACGACAAGGTGCAGCAACAAAACATGCCAGATACGCATGTAAAATAAAGAACCAAAAACAACAGTCATATTCAGTGTGGACCAGACCTGCAACGTCGTTAGCGACAAAAAAAAGAGTTCAGGAACGGTTTCAGTAAAGTTGACCTGGGTTTCGTACCTCCGGCTACACTGCCTATATGTAAAGCGAGAGCTCGACCTTAGCGTCGAAAGGCTTCGGCGAGCTCGGAAAACTTTGCGCTATAAAACTGAATGACAGTCCTCCTCGTCGGAGTGGTCTTTTCCTTGCCCGAGTCGTCATGGCTCGCCACGCCTTTCGAAGCTACGTTGATGTTTCTTTATAAAGTTATGATTTGTTTATAATTTTTAATTGTTTATGTGTTCCGTTAGAAAAAACGGTAGAAACTTCGTAACCGTATTTTCTGTCAAGATGGTCGTTTGGATTCCTTTTCCACTATTTCCTTCACGCGCTTGCGTCGAACTTGATGTGACCTCATGGTGTCGGTCGCAAAACAGTGTCCGAAAGACTATTGCAATCAAATAATGATTGCGACAGTCCTTCTTGACTGTAAATATTAGGTTCTGTTTTCCAAAAGCTTGTTGTGTTACATTCCTCACCCTTTAGCTACGAATCGTCCTCAATTCGGTTTTCTCTACTCTGAAGAGGTAGATTGTACACGGCCATCTATCATTGATGGTAAAAGCGCCGGTCCATGAAGAGGATAACATCATGATTTGGCACATTTCAGAATTGAGAAAGTGTTCAACTTTCGAAGAAGAAACAGTGCCCACGCTTCCTCCCCCTTTACATGAAGGGACCCTGCGACAGTGTTGTTGTGTGATTCGTACACAGCTTACGGTGACCCCTCGGCTCATGTCCATTCACGTGCAGATCCCTGAGACTGGCGACGGAGGCAGCAGGCCGCCAGCCGGTGGCGACGGGCGCCCAGAAGACTTCCGTATTTTGTAGACTCGTACTGTGTCACAGCACGTAGGCGTGTAGCCTATCAGGATGTAGATCTCGTCGACGTGGTCGTCCTGGTTCAAACGGCTCGTCGTTCTGACGTGTTTGTAGGGAATTGTGACCAAAACTGTGTTTTTGCCACTGTTTTGTCCTGCTAGAAAAATAGCGTCCTTATGCGCCGTGTGTGTGTGTGTGTGTGTGTGTGTGCATCCACTAGGTCCGTGGCACTATTTAGGTTGGCCAGACCTCAGTTGTCATTCCTCTCTGTATATTTCAACTTTTGCAGCTTCTGACACTTGTGTTTGTGTCCCAAGCCAACCCCTTGCTATTCTCACTTCCACCTGTGAGTGCAAGTGAGTTTCCTAGCTGGCTTGTGTTGCCACGCTAGCGACAGCATTGCTAGGAGCTGTCCCTCATGGAATCAGAGCGAGCGAGCCAGTGCTCGCATAGCTGCGCAGCAGAGACGCAGCAGCCGAAGAAGTCGTGAGCAACCACAGCCGTTGCCTTGAGGAGCAGCAGCAGTAGTGTCCACGGTCTCGGCGGGAGATCCTGGGAAGGCCCACCACCACTTCGACCGTTTTTTTACAAAATCCGCGGTCATGGGTCCGCGGTCGTTCCGCGGTGGATTCGCGGTCGTTCCGCGGTGACAAAGCATCCGCGGCGGGCACGGCAACCGTGCGATCGCGTCAGACCACGCGTCGAGTGCCGCGGAGGCACTAGGCGTTCCGCATTTGCCACCTCGCGGTGACGTTGCCAGTCCAGATCCGCGATGTTCCACGGATCCGCGCAGCTCCGCCGTAGCTGCACCTTCGCACAGCTCCACCTCCGCGGCCGTTCAGGAAAACATCGGCGCTGCTCGCCGCGAACCTGTGACCGCGGAGCTGTGGATGCGAAACGTGTCGACCGTGGACCTCAGCAGCACGCCATATTCTACACCGGCTCGACCGCGGTGACCGCGGTCATTAACGCTGAACCGCGGTAAACCGCGGTACTCCGCGCTCATCCGCGGTAATCTGCGGTGAACTTCCGCGGTGAAGTTCACCGCGAAAGGTATCCGCGGAGACGCTCCGCGGAGGAGTTCCGCGGGAGGAAGTTCCGCAGAAGGACGGTTCCGTGAAGGCGCTATGCGGAGGACTTCCGCGGAGGGGAAAACAGGGGAGGAAACCGGTTGCCATGCCAAAGCAAACCTCCTCCTGTATGGCTGCCGACGCAACTGCCGAGGAAAGCGCCGTCAGTGGTCAACGTCGACCACCGCCATCATCACCACAGCAGCAGCAGCAGTCGCAACAGCAACAGCAGTAGCAGCACCCGCCACTATAGCAACAGCAGCCACTGTAGCAGCAGCAGTAGCAGCAGCGACAGCAGCAGCCGCCGCCACAACACCAGCAGCCACCGCTGCAGCAACAGCAGCAGCGACCGCCGAGCCCGACTACATTGGCGTGCCAAGTGCACGCACTGGCTGACCTACAGGCGGAGAGCCGCGATACCTTGACGAGGCAGGTGGCCGAACTACAGGATATGATGAGGGCCTTGCTGCCCCAGCAGCAGTAGCAGCGTCCGTCGACTGACCTGAACGAGGACCACCTTGCCCACGGCGGTAATGGTGATGTAGTCACGAAAAACCTCTCCGACTCCGGTGAGGAGGGCAAGGAAGAGGTGCTCCGAGCGCGGCCCATCCGCCTGGAGGCGCGTCGTAGAGCGCGTGAGGCCAATGCAGCCCTCCAGGGCACCAACTTCAGCTCCAACGCTGACCCGAGGTCATCTCGCCTCCCTTTGAGCTTTGAGGAGCAAGCTCTACGGGCCCGCCTAGGTAAGGGAATTACCTCCTCGATGCGTGGCCCGTAGTGGCTTCGGTCGTTGCCCTGCCGACGGTAAAGCCACCCAAGTGGTTTGAGTCAGACCCGCCCGTCTTCTGGACTGGGAACGACTTCAAGTCCTGGGAGCCACACTTTCGCATGTGGGCCATGAGCGAGGGAGTCCTTCCCTACTACATCGCACCTTATCAGGCGTCTGACCCCGCTCATACACACATGGCAGTCCGCGCAGCTTCCGGCCCGATGAAGGCCCCCCCGGACTTTACCAAGGACTTCAGTCGGTTCCTTGGCGATTCGCTGACTGGCTCAGGAGCTAACCTTTACGCGGCATGGGCACTGGCCGTCACTCTGTTTGAGGGCGCCACCTTGGCTTTGACATCCCAGTGCCGCGCCGACTTCAACTCCCTCTGCCAGACTGCTCAGGAGTCTACAGCCGATTACTGGTGCCGGGCAATCCAGTTGTACAAGGATCTTGGGGACGACGCTCCTACGCAATACTCCGCCCTGCAGATCATCCTCTACGGCATCCATCCCGACTACGCGCGTGTCTTCAATAACTTTGACCAGATGTTGCTTCGCGACATGGCGAGCGACGGGACCCTACTGCGTTGGGCCACTCTCCACTTTCTGGGTGTGGCAGGCATGGACCGCGAACCGTGCACGCCGTAGCACCTCTTCAGCTGCAGTTGCCGTCGCGTCGCCCACCCCTTCGTCTACAGCAACGGCGGCTCCAGCGTAGGGGAAGAAGGGTCGCAGAGCGTCGGGTGCTGGTTCCAGCGGCGAGACCACCAGCGACACCAGTAGTGGCAGAGTCAGCCGCAACAGTAGCGGCGGAAGCAGCAGAGTAACGGCGGCGGCAGCAGCAACAGCGGCAGCAGCAGCAGCGGCTCTAGCAGCACGACGGGACGTCGCCTCGTGTGCTTCAACTGCGGTGGTGACCATCGCTATCTCGACTGCACTCGCCTGACAGGACGCCCACTGGATTGGGCCAAGGTCACCCGTGGGCTGCAGCAGGCGCACGAGGCGCGCATGCACCAGGCGTCCGGTGCGACCGCCCACTCGGGCGCAACTACCGCAGCCGTCCCAGAGGAGTCCGCCGCCACAAGAGGCTCCTCCGTTGATCCTCGCGACCAGGCGCTCACCGAGCGCGACCGGACGACGCCGAGCTTCACTAGCTTCTCGCCCTACGCTCATCTCAGGGAGGTGCGAGTGAGTTGACTGAGTCGACGGGTCCTATTGCCTGTGGACTGTCTGTGTCGTTGCGTGGTGATGTCTGTGGTGGTCCCCATACACAGCCGTGTGTGCGTGACGGACCCGATGACACGTCTTGGCTGCATGCGTCTCATGTCCGCTCCGTTGCTCGTCTTGCCGCATCGCCTGCCGAGCGGCCTGCTGCCGCGCCTTGTTCCGTCCCTGAGTGCCACGTTGCCCCTTGTACACAGGTCACAGATGCCACATGGGTCGTGGACTCTGGTGCCACCCATCACATGACGTGTCGTCGTGAGGCCTTTGTCGTCTTGCATCCCGTTGGCGCTGTTCGCTCTGTTCGCACTGCAGCTGGCCATGAAGTCCCTGTCCAGGGTGTTGGGGTTGTGCAGTTCACCGGGCCAGCTGGTCCCGTATACATCTCCGATGTCCTTTTTGTCCCTGATCTGGAACTCAGCCTGCTGTCTGTCCGTGCTTGTACCAAAATGGGCCTCGGTGTCACGCACACGGCTGCCGATGCTCGCATCTTCGTGCGTGACACCGAGGAGACCGTCCTCAGTGGGACGGTCGTCGATGATCTGTATCACATTGCTGGGTGCTCTGCGAGTGCACCCCCTTTGCCTCCCTCTTCCGCTGCCCGTGTTTTCGTCGCTGGTGCTCTGTCCCCCAAACACCACCGCCTCCTGCATCGACGTCTTTGTCATGTGCACCTGGGGGCTATTGATAGGCTGATCCGCACTTAGCCCGCTCTTGGTCTTTNATGCTCGCATCTTCGTGCGTGACACCGAGGAGACCGTCCTCAGTGGGACGGTCGTCGATGATCTGTATCACATTGCTGGGTGCTCTGCGAGTGCACCCCCTTTGCCTCCCTCTTCCGCTGCCCGTGTTTTCGTCGCTGGTGCTCTGTCCCCCAAACACCACCGCCTCCTGCATCGACGTCTTTGTCATGTGCACCTGGGGGCTATTGATAGGCTGATCCGCACTTAGCCCGCTCTTGGTCTTTATGCAGCGTCCTTCAAGGCGCCGCCCACGACCGACTGTCTGTCCTATGCTGAGGGAAAAATGCACCGGTCTACTTATCCTGCGTCTGTCTCCAGGGCTCGTCGGCCCCTGGAGCTTGTCAACTCCGACCTCATGGGTCCGCTCCCTGTCGAGTTTCAGGAAGAACGGGGTCGCTACGTCTTGACGTTGACTGATGACTTCACGCGCATGCGCTGGGTCTACAGCCTGCGTCAGAAGAGCGATGCAACCATTGCGGTCCGCATCTGGCTGGTCATAGCCGAACGCCAGTCTCCCCACCGCCTTCAGACCTTTCGCTCGGACCGTGGCGGCGAGTACCTCGGTGACATGGCACGCTCCTTCACCGAGCTCGGTGTCTTTCACAACCTCTCTGCTCCCGCCACCCCCCAACAGAACGGTGTCTCCGAGCGCTGGAACCGCACCATGGAGGATGCGGTCTGCGCCATGTGCGCCGACAGTGCCATGCCTGAGGCCTTTGCCTTTGAGGGCATGGCATACATGACCTGGGTGTGGAACCGCATTCCCCACGGTCCCCTCCCATGTCACCGTAGGCCCTACGAGTTGTGGTATGGGCGTCAAGCGGACCTGCGCCTCGCCCGTGTCTGGGGCTCCCTTGCCTGCGTCTGGTTCATGCCGGAGCAGCAGGGGAGCAAGCTCTCTCCGCGGGGCCGCCTCTGCGCCTTTGTTGGCGTCGCCCCGCGGTCAAAAGCCTGGCGGTTCTGGGATCCCGAGCGCCGCCGCATCGTGGAGTCTCGTGACGCTCTCTTCTTTGAGCATCTCGCCTTCCGTGACCTTGCTCACATCCGCACTTTGCGTGCTGCTCATGCCCCTGGGTGTTCCGGTCCCCGTCGTGTGGGGGAGGCTCCTGGTCCGGTTGGCACAGTGTCCCCGTGCAGTGTGGTCACTCCATCGCCGGCACCCTCGGTGCTGTCCCCAGCGGTTGTGCCCACCGGCACCCCAAGCCCCATCCCGTCTGTGGCTCGCTCCTCTACCCCTGACTCTCCACGCTCGCCTGTGTCCGCGTCTGCGTCCGAGTCTGCCTCCGCGTCTGCGGCTCTGCCTGATTTTGCGTCTGTTTCCGTGTCTGAGACTGAGTCTGACCCTGAAGCGCAATCTGATCCCACGTCCGCATTCGTGTCTGGCACTGAGCTGTCCCTGTCTCCAGTCCCAAACGCGCCTGCGTCTGCCTTGGGCCTTACCCCAGCTGGTGATGCCACGCCAACCTCGAGTGGCACGCCTACCGAGCGGTCCACACCGGCATGTGAGTTAGTAGCGCCCACTACCCCTGCCCCGTCGGACCCCTACACACGGGCACCCGGCGGACGTCTCTGTCGCGTCCCATGCGTAGCGTCACCAGCGGTGATCCGGGCAGAAAGGTCCTCGGCCTGAGTGCGCGCGGCCTTACTCAATTTCACCCTAGCTATGCCACTGGTGTGGCACTACTTGCTCATGAGTGCGGTCTTGCTCGTGACGCCGCTGAATCCATGGTGACGGTCTACCCTCCCTCTGCACCATATGTTATGGCTACACGGAGTGCACTAGTGCTGGCTCCCGATCCCACCAGTCTGCCTGAGGCCTTGTCGGCCCCTGATGCTGAGCAGTGGCGCACGGCCTGCCGGGCTGAGCCTGATGCCATCCGCGAGCACGGCGTCTTTGAGCTGGTGGACTTGCCAAAGAACCGCAAGGCCATCAAGGCCAAGTAGGTTCTATGCAAGAAGCTTAAGCCAGACGGCACTGTAGAGCGCTACAAGGCGTGCCTGTCAGCAAAGGGCTTCTCTCAGGTCCCTGGTGTGGACTACACCGAGACCTTTGCCCTAGTTGGGCGGATGACAACCACACTCACGTTGCTGAGCCAGGTGGCACAGCACGACTGGGAACTCCGTCAGATGGATGTCAACAACGCCTTCCTTAGTGCGGATCTTGAGGAGGAGATTTACATGGTCCAACCACCTGGTTTTGAGGATGGTACCGGTCGCGTGTACCGGCTGCGGAAGGCCTTGTACGGCCTGAAGCAGTCACCGCACTGCTGGAACCAGGAGATCACCAGCACGCTGAGATGCGCTGGGTACGTTCAGAGTGATGCTGACCCATCCCTGTTCATCTCACAGTCCCCAACACCGCTTGCGGCCATCCTCGTCTACGTGGACGATCTTCTGATCGCCTCGCCCGACCTGGGAGCAGTGAATGCTGCTAAGGCCGTTCTCTCCTCGGCCTACAAGATGAAGGATCTTGGTGAGGCCTCGGTCTTTTTGGGGATGGAGATCGTGCGCGACCGTGTTCGTTGCACACTCCGTGTCCATGAGGGACGCTACGCACAGACCGTGGGGGAGCGCTTTGCCGACCTCCTCACGGCTGTCCACACGGCCTCCATGCCCATGACCCCTGAGGGGCATACCGCCCTGAAGGTCAATGACCCAGCGGACCTGGGGGAGCCAGTTGATGTGACCCTGTACCTACGAGTCATCGGCTCGCTCATGTACTTGGCCACCACGACACGGCCCGACATTGCCTTCACTGTCAACCTGCTCGCCTAGTTCTCGCAGGCTCCACGCTAGCGAACACTGGAGGCCGCAGTCCGGTGTGAGCGCTACATTTTGTCCACCGCACGCTTCGGCCTGTGCTTTCGCGGGGAAGTGTCCGTTGTGCTCGATGGGTACACAGACAGCGACTAGGTCTGGAGTCCAGATGGCAAAAGCCGCAACGGCTACATCTTCCTCATGGGAGGCACTGCAGTGTCCTGGCGAAGCGGGAAGCAGGGTTGTATCACACGTAGTACTGCTGAGGCAGAGTATGTTGCCCTAGGCGCCGGTGCAGCGGAATGTGTCTGGCTCGTCCGTCTGTTACGTGAACTGCATCAGTCCATTCCCCCTGTGGTTCTCCAGTGTGACAACATGGGCGCGGAGGCCATCTCCAAAAACTCAGGTGTGTTCCATGAACGCACGAAGCACATCAATGTCAAGCATCACTTCGTGCGTGACCTGGTTGATCATGGTGAGATCCGAGTCATCCACGTGAGCAGTGACAGGCAGTGCGCGGATTTTCTGACCAAGGCTCTGGGTCGTTCGAAGTTTCATGCGACCACTCGTTCCGTTGGACTCTGCCCCACCCCTGTTGGAGGTTGATTCCTCATGTGCCACCCTGTATGTGTCGTGCCTACTGCTTGTAGCGGCTGTGTGTTTCCTGCTCTCTATAACGTCAATGTCTGCATGTGCATGGATGTGTTTTGCCCTCCAGTCATGGGGGAGTGTTGTTGTGTGAGTCGTACACAGCTTACAGTGACCCCTCGGCTCATGTCCATTCACGTGCAGATCCCTGAGACTGGCGACGCAGGCAGCAGGCCAGCAGCCCGTGGCGACGGGCGCCCAGAAGACTTCCGTATTTTGTAAACTCGTGTTGTGTCAGAGCATGTAGGCGTGCAGCCTATCAGGATGTAGATCTCGTCGACGTGGTCATTCTGGTTGAAACGACTAGTCGTTCTGACGTATCTGCAGGGAATTGTGACCAAAACTGTGTTTTTGCCACTATTTTGTCTTGCTAGAAAAATAGCGTCGTTATGCGCCGTGTGTGTGTGTGTGTGTGCATCCACTAGGTCCGTGGCACTATTTAGGTTGGCCTGACCTCAGTTGTCATTCCTCTCTGCATATTTGAACTTTTGCAGCTTCTGACACTTGTGTTTGTGTCCCAAGCCAACCCCTTGCTGTTCTCACTTCCACCTGTGTGTGCTAGTGAGTTAGCTAGCTGGCTTGTGTTGCCACGCTAACGACAGCATTACTAGGAGCTGTCCCTCAGACAGGTGTCCAGGCGTCCCCGTGACAAGCTCTCGGGAGTAAGCCAAAGATCAGCCCAAAAGTCAGTGTCGTTATCCTCACAAGGGGGCTCATGCCGGGGTGGTACCCCCGAGGGCACGCTTGTTCCGACGGGCAGCCAGTTCTTCCCAATACTCCGCAATTGCCGCAGCTGGCACTGGCGACTGTGGCTCCCAAGTGTTGTGGTCAAGTCCACAACCGGCCTAGTGGATGAGGTACTCCTTAACCACTCGTGCGTGCAAATTACGCTTACGGTGTTGGAGGATGCGGTACACCTCACATTGGCCTTCCGCGGCGAGGATAGTAAGAGGGGTGGCTGAACAGACCCCTTTGCTATGTAGGGTGCAAGGAGACTCACATGAAAGGTATCATGGATACGCATGGCCGGTGGAAGAGCCAACCGATTGTCCACACTGCCCAACTTCTGTGTAATCGTGAAAGGTCCCAACCATTTCGGCAACATCTTTCGTGCACCTGGCGTTTTCAGCCGAAAATTTCCCGTGCTTAAAAGCACATGATCTGTTGTCGCAAGCTATTGACATCCGGGACCACCACCTGCTCGCCATGTCGTTATATCCTGACAGCCTCCACAAGGCCATGGCGTTCAATGTTTTTTGGCTCGGCGAACCAGGGGTCCAAAGTGTGGCCCATCCGAATGCGATTCTTGAAAAGGTAAACACTGACCAGTGGTCTTGGGGGTGGGTGGAGTGGGTTTGTGTGCAATGTTGTCGCCACCGCAATAGCGGCAAAGTGCCAATTTGTGATCTCATTCTTGCTCATCATGAGGCTGAAATGTGTTGGGTTTCGACTCAATGGGTCTGCCACGTTCACCCGTGCTGGTTTGTATTGCCAGGTGAATGTGAAGCGACTTAGGTATTCACTCCACCGTGCTTGCCGTCTTGAAAGGTTCGGTTGCGTCTGAATGTACGTGAGGGGGTTGTGGTCTGTGACCACCGTGATTTGTCCCTCGGCACCTTCGAGATAAGAGCGCCATACTTTGAAAGCATGCACGACTGCCAACAGCTCCTGATCCCTAGTGGAATACCTGGTCTTTGCATCTAAGAGCTTGCGGCTCTTGTAGGCAACAGGGTGGCCGTCTTGAATGAGCAGAGCTCTCAATCCTGTAACCGATGCATCACAGGGTACCTCCCACGGCTTCTTTGGATTCGGGAGTGCAAGTACCGGTGCCGAGATCAGCATCGTCTTCACAACCTTGAAAGCCTCAGTGCATTTTGCTGACCAAACCCATGTGTTCACCTTCCGGGTCAAGGTGGTGAGAGGGCTCACCAACGTGGAATAGCCTCTCATAAAGTGCCAGAAATAATTTGCCAGTCCAAGGAAAGAGCGGAGCTGACCGACGTTCTTGGGTTGAGGCCATTCTTTCACGACCTTCACCTTGCGAGGGTCCACTCGGATCCCCTCTCCACTCATGACGTGGCCAAGGTACTCCAGCTCTGGCTGCGCAAACTTGCACTTACTTCTTTTGGCGAAAAAACGGTTCTTGCGAAGAATCTCAAGTACCATTCTGAGGTGTCGCTTGTATTCTTCGTGGTTCTTGGAGAAGATGAGGATGTCGTCAAGATACACTAGGACTGACTTGCCGAGATGTTCCCTGAAGATGTTGTTCATCACTGCTTGGAATGTTGCAGGTGCATTTGTCAGTCCAAAACAGAGGACCCGAAACTGATAGTGCCCGAGATGAGTTCTGAATGCCGTTTTGGGGATATCCTCCTCCGTGATCCGAATTTGATGGTAGCCCTGTGATAGATCTAGAGACGTGAAGACTTTCGCTCCGTGAAGCTGGTCAAATAGGTCCTTGATGCACGAGCGGGTATCGGTTTTTGACAGTGAGTTTGTTCAATGTACGATAGTCCACACACATCCTGAGGCCTCCATCTTTCTTGTTCACAAACAGGATCGGCGCTCCGAAGGGGGAAGAGCTTGGCTCAATCCAACCCTTCCAGAGGTACTCCTTGATTTGGGCTTCTACTTCTTGTCGTTTTGCTTGGCTCAAGCGATACACAGACCGAAAGGGAGGCACCGCCCCGGGCTCCCATGGAATGGTATGTCCGACCGTTCTTCGAGGTGGTAGCCCATCCGGCGATGCTTCTAAAAACATCCGAGAATTCCGAGAGTATGTTTGCAACCCCTTGGGGTACTTCACCCTCTGTCTCGTCGTCTATTATCTTCTGGATTGCAGGAAAATAGCGGCACCCTTGTCGAAGTCGTCGTTTCACTTGGAGTGCCGAGAGGCTTGATTGAGGCTTTGTTTTAGGTCATTGAATTTGTGGAATTGGAGATATGATGACCATTCTCCTTCCACTACTTATCTGCAATGTCTTCGAGTCGAAGCTCATGAGTGCCTTGTGGCGCACAAGCCACGGGTCTCCAAGAACAACGTCAAACGGATCCATGAGATCAAGCACGATGAGGCAGACGCTGGTGGTGAAGCCAGGAAGTGTGATCCGTGTCACATAGTCACCAAGGATTGGCACCTCTTTGTCATCACCGACGACCACCGTGTCAGTGCGAGGCGTGTACTTTAACTGCCATGTGCGTACAAACGCACCGCTCACAAACGAGTCATCCGCCCCAGTATCCATCAAGATGCGTGCAGGGGTACCTACCACTTTGCCATCGAATTGCATGGTCATCGATGCTTTGGACTTCCGTATGAAAGGTTCACTGGAGGCTTGCCCTCGAGGTGGTAGATCCGATAAGCATGAGTGCTTCTTCGTAGTTCAACCATGTCCTCGAACTGTTCCCACATGCGATGTCCTTTGGTGAACGAAGCCAGTAGATTCCATCCTTAAAATGTAGACTTGTTCATTCATGGACGCACAGGCATGGCCACAGTTATTGACGTCAACGAGTTCTTCTCATGAGCTTTGTGTGTAGCTTCTATCACCTCTGGCCAGCTTTCTTTAGTGGTTACAACCAGGCTCATGCGATTTTCAAGGTTTTCTTTGGTCACATATGAGAGTGGGCATGAGCGATCATGGTAGAGGGACTCAGGATTCACGAAAGGCACATAAATGGTTGAGAAATGTTGTGTCGGTAAGAATTCAAAGTTTTTGATATCATCATCACAAAACATGAACATCCTATTCTCATCATTCCCATGATTCACCGCAACCCCAGATAGCAGCCCACCGGTAGCTAATGGGGATCGTGAAAATCCTGCTCACGACCATGCTAGGAACGGTGGACGCGTCCCCCAGGACCTCCCTCCAATACCTGGTCATGGTCATGGGGACGTCCGTGGCCACGCTGACCTCTAACGCTGGATGGCTACAAATGCCTGGCCTTAACGCTGCCCCCCGTGAGGGCGTCCATGGCTGGCAGGGGCAATTCCGTTGCCATCACGCTGCCCACCCTGGCGCTGACCGCCGCCCTGGAAGCGGTTCTGGCTACCACCGTGGAAGCGGTTTGGCCCTCATCCTGGGCGCGCACCATGACCGTGCTGTTGGCCCTGCGGTTGTTCCTGCTACTGCTGCTACTGGTCACGCTAGGGGCAGTCGCGCCCAATGTGCCCAGCCTAGTTGCAGCATCTGCAGATGATGGAAGAGCGGGAGTTGTTCTCTCCACCATGTTGGCGGAACTTCTTGGAGGGCTCAAACGTCGCCTTCGCTGCCCGCTTTTGGTGCACTGCACGTTGGCACTGACGGCACCTCACGTGGTGACCCACTTTCACGCGCGTCACGATCCCACAGGCTGGAGTTCTACTTGTACACAGCGCACACGTGTGTTGTCAATGCGTGCAGGGACTTCCACTCATTGCCATTGTCGTGTAGGCAGAAGAATCGTAGCTGAGGGTTAGCCAAACCGCTCTGAAAGAGGTCAATCTTTGCTTGCTTTGTCATGTGGTGATCGTGGACCTTCTTTGTAGTCTTTAGAAATATCTCGGCATACCACTCCACCGACATGATCCCCTACACGTGGCTTTTGAGCTCCTTCTTTGCCTTCTGCGAGTCAGCAGGCTTGGAGTACAGCTCACGCATCAGTTCGCAATACTCCTCCCAGGTGGGGTCCGAGTGTTGCTGCTTCTGCTTGCAGAGCTCCGTCAGCTTCTCAAACAACTTTGGCTTCNGAGTTCTGCTTGTACACCGCGCACACGCGTGCTGTCAGTGTGTGTAGGGACTTCCACTCGTTGCCATTGTCGTGTAGGCAGAAGAATCGCAGCTGGGGGCTGGCCAAACCGCTCTGAAAGAGGTCAATCTTGGCCTGCTCTGTCAGGTGGCGATCGTGGACCTTCTTTGCAGTCTTCACAAATGCGTCCACATACCGCTCCACCGACATGCTCCCCTGCACGAGGCTTTCAAGCTCCTTCTTTGCCTTCTGCGAGTCAGCAGGCTTGGAGTACAGCTCACGCATCAGTTCGCAATACTCCTCCCAGGTGGGGTCCGAGTGTTGCTGCTTCTGCTTGCAGAGCTCCGTCAGCTTCTCAAACAACTTTGGCTTCAAGGAAAGCATACCTTGTGCACCCCATTCCTCTTCTTCGATCCGAGCAAGGCGGAGGTGCCTTTGAAGAATCATCAGGAACGTGTTGACGTCGCACGTGCCATCGTAGTGGTCGGCTAGCTCAAGAACCACACGGCTGCCAGTCCCGCCTTCCTTCTGGGCCCGAGTTGGAGCTGCACGAGTCTGTGGTTCAGGCACGTTCGCTTCCAGGCGAGGAGCAGGATCAAAGACTGGAGCTCGACACACGTCGCAAACGTTTGCACGTTCACTTTCTGCACTTTCACGCTCGCGACGCTCCAAAATCTGTCCCAACTCCACCTCGGCTGCGTGACACGCCGCATCGACTGCTGCATTAAGCACGCTATGCTGGTTTTTGGCTTCCTTGGCATGAAGTTCCTCGAGCGTCAGCTCTGCCACCTTTGCGCGGTGGTCGGTGGCCGCGACCTCACACATTAACTTCCCATTCTCCTTGTACAGCTTCTCATTCATCCGCTGCACCATAAACGACCATTCGCGAAGCGTGACGCGCACCATGTCACCGCCGTATGCGAGAGTACCCATGACGGTCACGGCGAGCGTGAAATCCTCAAGAGGGAGGTAGGCGTGGAGGTGATCGAGTTGTTCGTCGACGTTCAGGCGATGCGCGACGTTGTCAAGCGCACGCTGCGCTGCCGCCGAACTTGGCCGGCTCGCAGGCTGGGCTCGCTCCCCTCTCGCCAAAACGAGAGCACGACCCTCGTCGTCCACGCGGTCAGATGCACGTTCCACTTGGTTAGCGCCTGCTTCAGGTTCCTTCGCCATGGAGTTACCCGCCTCACTGCCCTTTCTGGTTGTGTCATGTGCATCCGGTTTGTTGTCAGCTTCGCGATCCGCTTCAATGACTACGCGATCCGCTGGCTCGTCGGGTGATTCATCTCCATGCTCGTCTCCTTTGGCAACCCTGTCGGGGTTATCACCATCAACGATGTTCCCCTTGGTGGCCTTCAACCCCTTGTCGTTTGCACTAGTGTTCGGGGTGGGCGTGGCCTCGTTGCCGAAACCGAGCTCCACGGTGAGCGACCGACATTTTCCATCGCCTTGCCGAGCAGCAGCAACGGGGGTCTCGCGCTGCTGTCCATGCTTTGGAGGTGTTGGTGTTCCGCCCCTTGGCGACACCGGGCAGGTACCTCCCCCTCTAGCCGTCACCTCTCGGCGCGACTTCGCGAGGTGGGCGCCGGGCGCTAATGTCTCGCGACGGTCCTTGGATCCCAAGGGCGTGCGTTCATTGGAGCGGCGGGGGCTGGTGCTTGGAGCACGCACCAAGACCGGGGAGAGTCCGTTCCCAAGGCTAGCTATCCTTGTGGCAAGGCCTTGCTTCGGCTCTCTCACTCTCCAAACTTCCTCCTCCAACCCCTCTCTCCCCTCTTCCTTCCTTCTTTTTTTTTTTTTTGAAGTGGGTGGAGGACACACTATTGGACTATGTGTGCCTCGCTTTAGACCCGTGGTGGACCGAGGTGGCTCCAAGCCAAACCTCCTTCACCCTTTTTTTTTTTTTTGGGGAAAAAGGGGGATGACAGGCAATGTTAAACAGCACCAGCTGTCTGATTCAAGTCATAGACGGGCAGGTTGGAGACAGAATT
>SZWC01000329.1:0-10626 GCA_023375785.1 Penium margaritaceum | reverse complement strand
AGACCCGTGGTGGACCGAGGTGGCTCCAAGCCAAACCTCCTTCACCCTTTTTTTTTTTTTTGGGGAAAAAGGGGGATGACAGGCAATGTTAAACAGCACCAGCTGTCTGATACAAGTCATAGACGGGCAGGTTGGAGACAGAATTGCAAACTAGAGTAGAAATTACAAGGTAGGAATCACTTTTGTAAAATAGCCACGGAACAAAAGTACAATAGTGAAATAAAATGGCTTGAACTGGTAGTGGCCGATTTTACGGATCCAACAAAAAAAACGGCGCAGGAAACGGAGGACCGGAGGCCAAGTTATGGCTCTCCCTACTCCTTTCTGCTTGGAGAAACCGGGACTGACAGGTCCCTTGTTCTTCTTGGATTGGGCGCCCGAAAAAAAAAAATGTTGAAGGCTCCTGGCTCGCCCCTTGTGCCTCCCCTACTACTGTAGCAAGAGGTTGATGTGGCAGCTTGCTGGTCCAGTAGCCCTTTGTGAGAGTAGTGCTGTGCGGAAGTAGGTTGGGTTGGTGGAGGTGGGGTGTGCGCGCATCGAGGTGGTGGGGTATTGGCACCTCTGGGCGACGTTCCACAGGGACCACCACGAGGTCACCTGCTGCTCGTCGACTAAGTCACCACTCCTTGTGTTGTGTGAGGATTCTCACGACGGAGTGGAGACGACGGCAATGTCACCGGGACGACCTAACTCTGAAACCAATGTAAAGCGAGACCTCGAACTTAACGTCGAAAGGCTTCAGCGAGCTCGGAAAACTTTGTGTTGTAAAACTGAATGACCGTCCTCCTCGTCGGAGTGGTCTTTTCCTTGCCCGGGTCGTCATGGCTCATCACGCCTTTCGAAGCTACGTTGATGTTTCTTTATAAAGTTATGATTTGTTTATTATTTGTAATTATTTATGTATTCCGTTAGAAAGAACGGTAGAATCTCCGTGACCGTATTTTCTGTCGAGATGGTCGTTTGGATTCGTTTTCCACTATTTCCTTCACGCGCTTGCGTCAAGCTTGATGTGACCTCATGGTGTCGGTCGCAGAACAGTGTCCGAAAGACTGTTGCAATCAGGTAATGATTGTAACAGTCTTTATTGACTGTAAATTTTAGGTTGTGTTTTCCAAAAGGTTGTTGTTTTACACTATAGACCCCATCTTCGGCCGACCATGTCCATTTTGAGAAAAATCCAAATTTCACCCATTCGAAAAACTCATTGTTAGGACGCTCCTACATGGAATTGGTATCATAAATCGCCCCGAGTTACTTAAAACTTCATACCTTACCCCTATTTTTTCAAGTAATTATCGAAGCTTTTGGTTTCCACGTGTTGACATCGACGACGAAGGTGTACGACGTCATCGCTCGCGCGGTCAACATCACCGTGCGAACAGTACGCTGCCTCGTCAGCCTCAACCAAGACATTGATAAATCAAAGCAAACACGTCCCCCAACTCCCAGCGGACCCACCCACCCCACCCCCTGTTGTGATTTGTGATGTTCCAGTCGACTTGTACAATTTACTATGGCCACTCTTCCGTGTCCACGCCCGTGCAGATCCCTGATGCGTACCCACGTGGCACCAGTGTATCCTCTCGTGGTGGATTACCAAGTTGGAGCTAGCCGACGATCGCCCCGCAGTCCTGGACGCTGTCTAGGACCTTCTCCAGTTTTTGTGTAGCACGTAGGAGTTTATCAATGGACTGGTCGTGGGCCCCATTTGCATGTTTTTGCATTGAGTATCCACCGCTTCATGTCAGATGCATGCATGTGACCACTCTTAGCATCCTGCTTGTGATTTTGCATGTTAAGGTTCAGACAGTGTAGCTTTCTGACTTGTCTACGTTGAGTTACCGCCAAAACAGTGGTTTTAGGCCAGTTTTAGGACAGACCTTGCACTGCCGCGTACGACACCCGCTGTGCATCGCGGTAGGTACTCATGCCATGGACCTCTCATTTTTCATTTCTCTAAGTTGATGCTATTGAAGCATTCGACACGTTGCCTTGTGTCTCCTAGCCAAACTCTTGCCGTCGTGTGTACGACTTTTGACTGTCGTCATTGTCTCACCAAGCACTAACGCCTAGTTAGTGGTTGTGTTGCTAGGAATCTTCCACGCATCTTATCCTGGTATCAGAGCAGCGAGAAAATTCTCACTGAGCTACGCAGTAGAGACAAAGCAAACGAGCAGCACTGAGTGTGAAATTTGCAGCTCATTCACTCGGACCTGTCAACGTCACCCAATAACCACTACTGCCACCTGCCTTTAGCACGCGAGATTACAGCAGCAGAAGTCACTGGCAGTAGCAAAAGCAGTAGCATGCGGCAACCACTGCACGTGGCAACTGTTGACAGTTGCTGGCATAAGCGCTTGTAGAAGTAGTAGTAGGTGGCAGCTGCAAAAGGTGGCAGCGGGCAGCAACAGCAGCAGCAAGAGGCAAGAAGCGAGCTACAAGTAGCGAGCACCCAACAACAATAGCAAGCAACAGCACGCAGGAGCAGCAGCATTGAGCAACAACAGCGAGCAGTAACAATAGCAGCGCACCAGAGTAGTTGTAGCAACACAGCGACAACACGCAGCAGCGTCAACACACAACTGCATTAGCGCGTAGCAGTAGTAGCAACACGCAACTGTAGCAACGCGCAACAGGAGCAGCGGCTACAGCCGCATAAGTAGTAGTATAGCGTGGTTGCTGCCAACGCTACTTAAGCTGCGATGCGACTACTGTAGTAGGCATAGGTGCAGCAGCAGTAGCTGAGCGCAAGCTACTCCCGAGCTTCTGCCCAACTTCTATGCGGCTACTTTGGAGCAGCCGCCCAACAGCCACAAGGGTTGTAAAAAAAGGAAATCGTGTAGACTTCGGCATCTTTTTTGCTGATGTCATCAGGTTTGTGCTGACGTCACCAAACCTCTGTTGAGGTCAGAACTTGCCTTTAGTAAAAAATTTGGGCCGAAATAACAATAACATGCCACCATTTCACCCCTTCGAGAACCATTCCAGGTTCTGCAATCCGATCGGTTTGACATCCCAGTCCATACTGAGCGTTGACATGGCTCTGACCGGTGACAAGGGCAAAGGACCACCAGAGCCCTCTTCCTCCTCCTCAGGGTTCATGAGTCCACGCTCGCACGCTATTGAGGACCTGTGGAGTTAGCAGAATGAGATGCGTTGCCTGTAGCAGTAACAGACTAACGCCACCCACAAGCTCACTGAGCTTCTTCATGGTCAGTCCACAGCCCCACGGCTGACCTCTGAGGGAGTGGGCGGTTTTGTACCTTCTGCATAGCAATCAACATCTACACTAGAAATAGCAACAAGACGCGTCTCGCCACCTCTTGACCCTTGGGATGAGGACCCTGACATGCCCAGTATGGAGGATGACACTCAAAAGAGGGAGATTTGCATGCTTCAGGAGCGTCTTTATCAACTTCAGACGAGCTCTCGAGCCCCACAGACATCTGGCATCCGATGATCCCATGAGTTCTTGCCTCATCTCTGCCTCAGTGATTTCCCTCCTCCTGGTGTTTTCCCCATCTTTCGCCCTTCTCAGTCCTGGTTGCTCTCCCTCGAAGCGGCAACCCAAGGACTTCGAGAAACAGCCCCCATGCTATGTCAGCAAGGATGGCTCTGGCTGTTGGGAGACTCTTTTCCTGGTCTGGGCCACTTCAGAGGAAGTCTGGCCCTACTATCATAGCTCGTACCAGGTTACGGATCGCCCCTAGATGCTCACAGTTGCCAGGGCGATGCGGGGACTCCTTCACTCCATGTTACGCAAGACTGTCGTGGACCTTTGTCTATTCCTTACAGAGGCCGGCATACGCGCGGGTGCTGATCCACATCGGGGCTCGGACCTAGCTTTGTCCCTGCTTGCTGCAGAGATGCACGCTAACCACGCGGCTCACATTCGCGCCTTCCACTCCCTTCCTCAGGGACCTGTCAAGCCCGCAGCCGATTACTTGCATCGTGTCATGCGCATCTACACGCTCCTTGGGACCTCAAGAGGTAGACAGCTATGGACGCTTTACACTCTCATGATCGGAGTTTGCCTCGAGCACGCAGACATCTTCTCGGGGTACAACGACACCGTACTCGAGCCCTTCTCCATCTCCCTCCAGCTTCTTCCTTCGGCGCATTAGCTTTTCCTCAAGGTGACTTCCGCCCGTGAGGCAGTCGTGGCCCATCAAGAGAGTCCCCTTACTTCAGTGGTCATTGCATCGCCACCGATGCCCCTCTTGCAATCTACTTCTCCATCCTCCAACGCATCCTCCTCTTCCCCTTCCATCCCGATTTCCCCAACTGAGACGTGGGGTATGGCAGAAGTGGCGCAGGGAAAGAAGGGCAAGAAAAGGCATGGTTCGTGCCAGTAGCAGTTGTAGCAGCTGTAGTCATCGAGCGGTAGCAATGGACGTACCGTTCACTTCTACAACTGTGGGGGTGCACATCGCTACACCATATGCCAGCAACCGCTCGACTGGACGTGGATTACTCCCGGTCTTCAGGTTGCACACACACAGCGGTCTGCGTCAAGGAGCATAACTTGTGGGCACGCAATGACCACGACTGCAGTTGTTCCCCCTTCCCCACCGGTGAACAGTGGCGACTTGGACCCCCGGGTGGTTCACGGACTGTTTGTTGGTCTGTCCTCGTAGCTCGTGATGACTCGTGCGAGGGGGCGCAATTGGCATGTGATGATGATGGGCCTGATTGTACCGATTGAATTCATGAGTCTCACCTCTGTGCCCTTTGTTGTTTCTCCTCTCCTGTTGCTCAGCGGCCGTCTCAGGGCGAGTGTTCCATTGCCCGTTGTACAGTGACGTCCTCCGGTTGTTTTCATTTGTGCCTGTGTTGTTGATGACCTCTATCGTGTTTCACGGATTTCTCCTTCTTCTTTCTCCCCTTCTCCTCTTGCTCGTATGTTTATCACTAGTGTTCTGTCTGCCAAGCACTAGCGATTGCAGCATCATCGCTTTTGTCATGTGGGCTCGGACACTGTGTCAATGCTCATTTGGACACAGCCTGCACTCGGTCTTGACGCGGATTCTTTCCAGAAGCCGCCCAAGACCGACTGCCTGTTTTGCGCTGAGGGTAAGATGCATCGCTGCACCTCCCTTGACTCCCATTCTGGAGTACTTCGCTTCCTCTTGTTGGTCCATTCCGACCTTCTTGGTCCTCTTCTAGTCGAGTCTTTGTCCAATAGGGGCCGTTATGTCCTGACCCTAACTGATGATTTCACCCGGATGCGATGGGTCTACAACTTGCACCAAAAACGTGTCGCCGCTCTAGCGGTTTGCCTTTGGCCACTGATTGATGAGCGTTAGTCATGCCACAAGCTACACACCTTTTGTTTGGATCGCGGTGGTGAGTTTCTTGGCAAGATGGATAGTTTCTTTACCAAGCATGTGGCTTTTCACCAGGTCTCTGCTCCCGCTACTCCTCAGCAGATTGGTGTCTTTGAGAGCTGGAACCGCACCATGGAGGATGTGGTTCGCGCTATGTGGTGAGAGTGTGGTCTTCTAGAGTCCTTCGCTTTTGAAGGATTCGCATACATGACGTGGGTGTGGAACTGCCTCCCGCACGGTGCCCTTCCAGACCACATTACACCATACAAGCTCTGGTTTGGCCACCATGCCGCCCTACGTCTCGCTTGTGTCTAGGGATCTGTGGCTTCTGTGTGGTACACTGAGGACCAGTAATAAAAGGTCTCCTCTCGGAGTTGCCTGTGTGCCTTTGTGGGCATCTCCCCGCGGGCGAAGGCCTAGCGATTCTGGGACCCCGCTCGTTGTTGCATCGTTGAGTCCCGCGATGCGCTCTTCTTTGAGACTCTCACCTACTGTGACCGGACCTTGATCATGTCGATGTTCATCACGCACATTCCTATATTTGAGGCTTCTCGATGAATGGGGGAGTCTGAACCTGCGCGCACCTCTTCTCCGGCTGATGTTTCTGTTCGAGCTCCCTCCACTTCTTGGTCTCCGGCTCTTGATGACCTAGCGATCATAGCTGGCGGCCCAGAGACCTCTCCAGCCAAGCCGGTTTCCACCCTTGTTCCCTCGCACCCCACAGGTATCCATGAGTCTATATCCATGTCCACCAGTACTCTTGCCTCTGTGCGTGGTCCTGCCTCGACTCCTGCTTGTGCTGACACATCAGTCCTGAGTCTCCCATCGTTTCACAAGCATCTCCTCACACTCCATCACCTCCCCCTTTGCATTAGTCCTCACCAAATGTGGTCATGCATATCCTTGAGCCTGAGGCAAGCACCTCGAGCCCAGGTTACTCGCGTGAGCCCAATGGTCGTTTTCAACTGTTGGTCTTCGAAGTCCAACGGGTGTTCAATCCCGCACCCAGGCGCCCCAGTTGCTGTGTTGCTAGTGGTGATCTCGACACAAAGGCCCTAGTCCTGAGTGTCCACACAGATTACACCATGATACATCCAGCGTTCTTGTAGGGCATGATCTGGTCACCCGCACGTTTCGTCTCGCTTGTGATGTAGTAGCTGACCTCGTGGTCGTCATGCCTAGCTCAGAGGCATGTGCACTTACCACTCAGAGCTCACCCTCTTTGGTGCCTGATCTAGTGACACTGAGGGGAGCTCTCTCATCCGAGGATGCAGACGCCTGACGGGTTGCATGTGAGTATGAGCTTCATGCCATTCAAGAGCACGGAATTTACGAGGAGGGCTATCCAGGTCAAGTGGGTCTTTCGCATGAAATTGAAGTCGGATGGTTCACTGGGACGCCACAAGGCTCGCTTGGTCGTTAAGGGCTATTCTTGGATCGAGGGCATCGATTACAGTGACACTTTTACCCCTGTCAGCCGCATGACCTCAGCTCGTCCTCTGTTCGGTGTGGTGGCTCGGCATGATTGGGAACTACACACGATGGGCGCGAACAATGTGTTCCTCCATGGCTCTGTGGATGAGGAGATTTACGTAGCCCAGCTAAGAGGCTTTGAGGGCAGTAACAAGGTATGGCACTTGCGCAAGTCCTTGTACAGCCTCAAGCAATCTCCTCGTAAAGGAACCAAAAGATTATTGGCATCCTAACTCGTGCAAGATATGTAACGAGCGAGGCACATCCCTCTCTCTTTTTTCGACAGACGCCTAAGCGCTTCACAGCCATTCTGGTCTATGTGGACGACATTCTGATCGCGTCTGCTTCTATGAAGGCCGGGAAGGAGGCAAAGGCGGTCCTCTTGACTACCTACGGGATGAAGGACCTTGGTCCTGTAGCGATGTTTCTTGGCGTAGAAATTGTACAAGACCGCAGACATCGGACACAACTGCTGCATCAGGCCCGATATGCATGCATTTTGAGGGAGTGCTTCGGTGACCTCCTTGGCACAGTACCAACGGCCTCCACACCTCACATACCTGACAGGCACTATGCCCTAAAGGTGGACGATCCTACACAGCTTGGGGAGACGTGGGATGTGAACTTGTACCTCAACCTCATTGGATCTCTGATGTACCTGGTCACTACCTCTCGCCCCGACATCTTCGACGTCAACCTCCTTCCACAGTTCTCATATGCTCCACGTGCTAGAGCCCTTCATGCGGTTGTGTGAGTGTTGCGGTACGTGGTCTTCATACCGTCCCTTGGACTCTANCAGGCCCGATATGCATGCATTTTGGGGGAGTGCTTCGGTGACCTCCTTGGCACAGTACCAATGGTCACCACACCTCACATACCTGACAGGCACTATGCCCTAAAGGTGGACGATCCTACACAGCTTGGGGAGACGTGGGATGTGAACTTGTACCTCAACCTCATTGGATCTCTGATGTACCTGGTCACTACCTCTCGCCCCGACATCTTCGACGTCAACCTCCTTCCATAGTTCTCCTATGCTCCACGTGCTAGATCCCTTCATGCGGTTGTGTGAGTGTTGCGGTACGTGGTCTTCACACCGTCCCTTGGACTCTGCTTTCGGCGGCAGTGTTTGGTGGTTCTTGACGACTACACTGATAGTGAGTAGGCCTGGAGTCTAGATGGACGTAGTTGCACCGGTTACGTGTTCTTGCTCAGTGGTACCACTGTGTCTTGGCAGAGGGGCAACCAAGTTTGTATTGGACGTAGCTCATAGGAGGCAGAGTTTGTCGCTCTCGATGCAGTGGTTGCTAGTGCTTTGTGGCTGCTGCGAGTGTTCCTTGAGCTGGGGCAGTCAGTGCCCGCCATTGTGCTCTGCTGCAAAAACCAGAATTCTCTTGCCATTGCTACGAACTTTGGTGTCTTTGATGCCCGCATGAAGCACATTGCGGTCGAGCATCACTTCGTGCGTGATCTGGTGGAGCGACACGTGATCTCCGTCATATGGGTCGGCACTGACATGCATCGTGCTGATTTCTTGACAAAGGCACTGGCACGCGGGAAGTTTCTGGTGGCCATTAGTTCTGTTGGGCTTCGCCCCTTGCCTGAGAGTGGTTGAGTGCGGGGTGTGTGTATGTCTGTATCACGACTGTTTTTAGCACTCACTGTTGCACTTGTTTCAGTGCTGCACGCGTATGGGCATGCGTATAACTGGGTCATGGGGTAGTGTTTTGATTTGTGATGTTCCTTTTTACCTGTATGGTTTACTATGACCACTCGGTTGTGTCCATGCCCGTGCATATCCCTGATACGGACCCAAGTGGCACCAGTGCGTTGTCTGGTGGTGGACTACCAGGTTGGAGCTGACCGATGACCGCCCAAGAGTCGTGGACGTTGTCTGGGACCTTCTATAGTTATTCTGCAGCACATAAGAGTTTATCGATGGACTGGTCGTGGGCCTGATTTGCATGTTTTTGCATAGTATGTCCACCGCTTGATGCCAGATGCATGCATGTGACCAGTCGTAGCGTCCAGCTTTGATTTTGCACGTTCAAGTTCACACAGCGTATTGTCCTGACTTGATTCCACTGATTTAGGATCAAAACATTTGTTTTGGGCCGGTTTTTGGACAAACCTTGCACTGTCATGTGCGACACCTGCCTTGGGCCGCGGCAGGTACTCATGCCATGGACATGAAATTTTTCATTTCTCTTTGCAAATGCTAATGAATAATCCTAGCACTTTCCCTTCTGTCTCCTAGCCAAACTCTTGCCATGGTGTACAACTTGTGACCGTTGTCACCGTATGACCTGGCACTGACGCCTAACCAGCGGCTATGTTGCTAAGAAGCTTCCAGGCATCTTCTCACCCCCCCTACCTCCCCCCCTGCACGCAAATCGACTGGACCATGCAGATACGTGGATGACAAAGTACACCAACGACAATTACCAAGCATGGAGACATTTGGACTAAAAAATACATGTCTGGCATTCTTAATGTACCCCATAATTGACTAGCAACATATCTGCAAATGCATATACATATACATCTATAAACATTTACGTTTACAATACAATTTATATATTTATGTAAAAACACACAAACATACATGTTTACAGAAACATGTTAATATTCATATACATATAAATATACATACACATATACATGCACTTCTGCATAGATACATATACATGTGAATATACGTTTCAAAACACATGTACATAGACGTATAAAACCACATACAATTATACAAAACAATGACTCTATATAGACATATATATGAGCACACAATTTTACATATATATATATGTAAACATACAAATAAATGTATAAAAAACCATAAATAAAGATATAAATATACATAAAAATGTACATGTACATATACACATAAATAAACACATACATATACCTATACCTATTCAAACACATATACATATACAAACACACACACATACATGTACATCTACATATACATATGCATATACATATACATATACAAACACATATACATATACATACACATACACATACACATACACATACACATACACATACACATACACATACACATACACATACACATACACATACACATACACATACACATACACATACACAAACACATACACATACACATACACATACACATACACATACACATACACATACACATCTACATACACATACACATACACATACACATACACATACACATACACATACACATACACATACACATACACATAGAAATATACATATACATATACATATACATATACATACACATACACATACACATACACATCTACATACACATACACATACACATACACATACACATACACATACACATACACATACACATACACATACACATACACATACACATACACATACACATACACATACACAAACACATACACATACATAATCACATACACAATCACATACACATACACATACACATACACATATACATACACATATACATACACATATACATACACATATACATACACATACACATATACATATACATATACATATACATATACATATACATATACATATACATATACATATACATATACATATACATACACATACACATACACATACACATACACATACACATACACATACACATACACATACACATACACATACACATACAAATACACATACACATACACATACACATACACATATACATATACATATAAATATACATATAAATATACATATACATATACATATACATATAAATATACATATACATATACATATACATATACATATACATATACATATACATATACATATACATATA
>SZWC01000328.1:330236-464208 GCA_023375785.1 Penium margaritaceum | reverse complement strand
AGGAGAGGTACCTTTATCCTAGTCAGCACACTCTGACAAGGCAATCCTAAGACCAAGGACCTTTTTGGATATTTCTCCCATCAGGTCTTGACCCTGGAATTCTTGCCTTTTTCTTTTCTCAGGCTAACGCACGGAGCCATCACCCATGGCCACCCAAACGCCGGCGAGCCATGACCCTCAAAACCTCGAAAATTCATATCTCCCAATCTGACCGTTGGATCGGCCTCAAACTTGGAGCGCAGACATTTTGCCACCTGATCTTTCAAATAGTGGAGTCAGATTGACGATCCGAGTAGTCATCTGGTACTTTCCAGGAAGTTGCTCCCGTAAACCTGAAACTGAGCTCGATGGCTCCTTTCCCAACACACTACGGTGTACATAGAAAACCGCAGTCCAACTAAGGCCCTGGAGGAGATGACGCCGTACGAGGCGTTGTTTTGCAAGAAGCCAAGCGTGGGTCATCTTCGCACGTTTGGCAGCTTGGCGCACATGCACGTGCCCAAGGAGAGGTGGCAAAAATGGGATGCGAAGAGCGCACAGATGCTGATGATCAGTTATGACGTGGCAAGCAAGGCATATCGCCTTTACGAGAGGGATACTCGCCACATCATTATCTCCAGGGATGTTGTTTGCAACAAGAGCAACGTCATCGGCACTAACATTGTCTGTGAGGAGGCAACAAAAGCACGAGCTGACGAGGCAGTGGGAGTAGATGTCCTTCGTGACCCAGTCTCACCTGATCCTTCCTCCACCGTGATAGTGGGAGCACCAGTCTACTCCCTAATGTCTGTTGTAGCAGATACAACGGCCTCATCGGCACAAGCAGAGGAAGAAGATGTACCACCATCAAGAGGACCAGTCGTGCCAACAGCACCACGCCAGCCGCTTGCTAACGCTCCAGCACCTGATCGAAGGTATCCTTCCAGGGTGCGCTACAAGCCTGGTGAGCGTGGGCATTTTTGGATGCTCCAAAGACTAGACCAGATGAACGTCGCAGTTGCAACAGACCTTGATGAGCCGATGTCGTACGAGGAGGCGATGGCTGCACCAAAAGCAGCAGATTGGGCACAAGCTGTGCAGCAAGAGATACTGTTGTAGCTCGACAATGGCACGTGGGAGCTGACTGAGCGTCCACTTGGACGTAAGGTGATCAAGTGCAAGTGGGTGTGCAAGAAGAAGTGGGAAGCTGATGGCAACCTGGAAAAGTTCAAGGCAAGGTTGGTCGCCAAGGGCTACTCACAGCAGGAAGGCATCGACTACACGGAAACCTTTGCTCCTATTGCAAAGTTTGCTTCTGTGCGCACGCTCCTTTCTTATGCAGTAGAAGAGGAATTTGAGGTCCACGACATGGACGTCAAGACGGCGTTCTTGAATGGTGACCTGGAGGAAGAAATCTACATGGAGCAGCCGGAGGGATTCGTCATGGATGGCCAGGAGCACCTGGTTTGCAAGCTGCAAAAGTCATTGTACAGCCTCAAGCAAGCGTCGCGTATTTGCAACCAGAACCTAGATGCAGCGTTGCAGTGCATGGGGTTCAAGCGCACCAAGTGTGACTACAGTGTCTATCGTTGGCAGCATGAGCATGAGGTCCTTATCATTATCGTGTATGTGAATGACATGCTCCTCCTTCCCAACAGCATGTCTGCACTGCAGGAGTTCAAAGAGGTCATGCAGGAGCGCTTCCAGATGTCCAATCTCGGAGAGGCATCATACTTCATCGGTATCTTGATCACGCATGACCGCAAATCACGCTCTCTCTCGCTACAGCAGAGTCGTTACATCAAGGATGTTTTGTAGCGGTTCGGCATGGCAGAGGCGAAACCTATTGGCACGCCGCTAGAGACGCAGCACTACCTCGTGAGCTTTAGTGGAGAAGCAGATGCAACAGAGCGGCAGAAGTACCAAAGCGCCGTCGGCAGCCTCATGTACCTGATGGTTGCAACCAGGCCGGACCTCGCACAGGCTGTTAGCGTTGTGAGCAAGCACATGGCTAATCCCGGACCTGAGCACCAGAAGGCAGTGAAGTGGATCTTCCGCTACCTTGCTGGAACCATCAAAATCGGCATCACCTACAACGGTAACAAGAACTTTATCATCGGCTATACAGACGCAGATTGGGCTTCAAACTCTGAGGACCGCAAGTCCATCTCTGGACATATGTTCCTCATGAATGGTGGGGCCATCACCTGGTGCAGCAAGCGGCAGGTGGTTGTGGCCACCTCAAGCACGGAAGGTGAGTACGTCTCTCTCAGCTTTGGAGCCAAGGAAGTAGTTTGGCTTGAGCATCTCATGGCAGAGGTGAGTGGGAGTGCACTAGTTCCAGTTCCTGTGTGCGTTGACAACCAGAGCGCAATCGCACTCGCCAAGTATCTTGAGTACCATGCACGTGCCAAGCACATTGACGTCGCATATCCCTTCATCATGCACATGGTGCAAGAAGGTGCTATCAAGCTGGAATTAAGTCCAAGCAGCAAGCAGGTTGCTGATTTCTGTACCAAGCCAGTGACTTGTGAGAAGTAGCAGTTTTGCATGAAGGCATGTGGACTTAGCCCACTCTGACTGCGCCAAAGTTGGAGATTGTTGGGAAAGGAGCCATCTGGCTCAGGTCTAGGTCCACGGGAGCAGGTTCCAGGAAAACATCAGATGCGTGGTCAGATTGTCAATCCGACTTCAGCATAGGAAAGATGAGGTGGCAAAATGTCTACGGTCCAAGTTTGAGGCTGATCCAACGGTCGGATTGGGAGATATAAATTTTCAAAGTTTCCCTGGTCATCGACCGCCGATATCCGGGTGACCATGGGCGATGGCTCCATGCCTTAGCCTGAGAAAAGAAAAAGGCAAGAGGTCCAGGGTCAAGACCTGATGGGAGAAATATCCAAAAAGGTCCTTGATTTTTGGGTTGCCTTGTCAAAGTGTGCTGACAAGGAAAAAGGTACCTCTCCTTACTTTTTAGGTGAGGAGAGATCCTTGTGTTCTAGCCATGGACACATGGTAATTCTCCATGGGATTGTGGATTATGTGACCACTAGGAGTGTGCCATGAGAGCAGTTTCTAGCTCTCTAGGTTGTGTGTGAGTGGTCAACCTGATTGCTAGGCTGATTTCCTCTCTTGTGTGAGATTATGGACTCTAGTGTGTGAGCCTTAGCCCCCATGGCTACGTGGTGTGGCTTGTGAGAGGGCTGACTTGCCCAAGCTCTAGCTCTATATGTATTCCATCATTTTGAGTGATTCAACCACCCTTCTTCAGCACAAGTAATGCCCTTCCAATCCCACATGCTTGCTACTCCAAGGCACCCTCTCTCCTACAGTTCCAACAGTTCCTACCATGGCATACATGAGGCCGCTCATAGCAGACTGGTAGGGAATGTTCTCCACCTCTCGCCATTCTGCTTCCGTGCTGGGGCTCATGGAGGAGGAACGCTTGATGTCTGTTGGCATGGGTATGGTGATGGGCTTGGAGTCCTCCATGTTGTAGCACTTGAGGACCTCCATGATGTACTTGGTCTGATTCAGCTCGATGGTGCCTGCTGCCCGATTGCGGTGGATGGCTATCCTGTAGTAGAATTTGAGCGGACCCATGTCCTTCATCTTGAACCTATTGCTGAGATCTGTCTTGAGCTTGTTCAAGAACTCCACCAATGACGAGCAGATGATCACGTCATCCACGTAAAGTGCAACCAGCATCAAGCCTTGCTCATCCTCCCGCTCATAGACACTACGGTCATTTTGGAAGTACGTGAAGGTGAGCCTGGCCATGAAGCCGTCCATCTCCTTGTACTTTATCCTTGGGGCCTGTTTAAGCCCGTAGAGTGCTTTGACCAGTTTGGAAACCTTGCCCTCTTGAGCTTTCACTCCCTCGAGCACTTCCATGAGCACTTCTTTGTCTAGCGTCCCGTAGAGGAAAGCTGTCTTGACATCCATCTGGTGGACCTCTAGATCTTTTGCAGTTGTAATGTCCTACATGGATCTGATGGAGGCAAAGGTGACGACAAGCGTGAAGGTCTCCTCGTACTCTGAGATTGCACGCGGGGAAAACCCCTTCGCCACAACTCTTGCCTTGTACTTGTCGATAGTACCATCCTGCTTGAACGTTTTCCTGAGTACCCACTTTGACACCACCATGTGTGCGTTTGGGGGCCTGTCCAGCAGAACCCATGTTCCCTTCTCTTGAATGGATGCGAGTTGGCTATCCACTGCCTCCATCCACTTGGCCACATCTGGCATGTTCATAGCCTTCGTTACTGTCACAGGCTTTCCTTGAGCCAAGCATGACTAGCTGAGTCCAGTCCATTTTGCACTTTTAGCATCGTACTTGGGCGGAGGTTTCTTCTGGCACGTACTACGCCGGAGTGTTGCTTGTGGTACTTCAAGGCTTAGTTAATTCTGCTGTTCCTCCGCTGCCAGTGATCCGCTGTTTGAGGAAGAGCGACCAGCCTGAGAATTTGACTCAGAGGTCTCGGACAACTCAGACTCAGTGTCAGAGTCCGTCGTTGTGTGAGCCTGCACATCCACTCTTCCTGGAGCACCATCCTCCACTAGGACCATGTGCCAGTTATCCGGTGCCTGATCACCTGATTCGAGCAACACAATCCACTCTCCTGATTTGGGAGCATGGAAAGGGTCCAACGACTCTCCCTTGCCAAGCGTCCTTTCATCAAACTTGACATCTTGGCTCCTGATGAGCTTTCCAGCCGGTTGGTCCCACAGCCTGTACGCCTTGTGTGCAGTGTTGTATCCGACCATTACACACTTACGAGCGCGTGCATCCAGCTTGCCACTTCCTTCTCCTGCTTGGACCTTTGCCCATGCAGTACAGCCAAAGACCCTCAAGGGTGAGGCATCCTGCTTCTTCCCTCACTAAGCCTCCTGTAGCGTCCTGAGCTGCTTCTCTTGCTGCTTCGTACCACGCCTTCCAAGGGCGGCTGTTGAGGTGAGATTCACAAGGTAGCAAGCAGTTCTTGCAGCTTCTGTCTAGAAGCGAGGTGGGAGTTTGGCGTCGAAGAGGATGCTTCGTGTCATGCCGAGGATAGTCTGGTTCATCCGCTCGGCAACGCCATTGCTCTGGGGGGTATAAGGCGTGGTGGTCTGGTGGTGGATCCCATGTTGGCTCAACCAGCCTTTGAACGCCTCGTACTCACCACCGTTGTCCGTGCGCAGTACCCTGACCTTTTTTTTTGTCTGCCACTCTACCATCGCCATAAAATCTTGAAGCTTCTTCTTGACCTCTCCCTTTGTCTTGAGGAAGTAGATCCACATCTTGCGAGTGTGGTCATCAATGAAGGTCAAGAAATGCTTGTTGCCGCCGTTCGAAGGGGTGCGGAATGGTCTGCACACATCAGAGTGAATCAGGTCCAAGATTGCTGCCACACGTTGTCCATTACAATCAAAGGGCTTTCTCTTTACCTTTCCTTGGAGGCATGGCTCACACAGCTTTTTACACTTTCCCTCATCCTTGGCCTTGCATCCCTACATCCCATGAACCACTTCGTGGTGCTGCATAGCTTGCAGTGTTCTGTCGGCCACATGGCCAAATCGCCTGTGCCACTGCTCAGCATCTGTGTTGGTGTAGACGACGTTCTCCGGCTTCAAGTCTTTTTCAGCAACGTTCACGTTGATGCTGATCAACTTATCTCCCTTGTCTAACGCATGGACAAGGCTGCCGTTGGCACACATGAAGCGACGTTTAGTGTCCCCAATGGAGATGAACCCATCCTTCTCCCTTCAAGAGTGGTGGTTCGTGCCATAGTCTAGCTCGTAGGCTCCACGCTTGAGGAGTGCCGCTCCCTTTGTTGCCGGCACGCTCTCAGCCATCATGTTTGTCAACTCCTTGTTACCTTTTCCTTTACCCTCATATCTACCACCATGATCTCTGTCTTCCTGCTTGGGAGCCCTGCACTCCCGTGCCCAATGTCCAGGCTTGCCACAGTTATGGCACTTTCAGGGACGCTTTGAACTCTTTCCACCGCCACCATTACCTTTTCCTCCACCGCTACAGCTTGCGCTAGTGCTCTGACCAGAAGAGGGGTTCTTGCCACGACCATCGTACTGTGCAGCATAGGCTGAAATGTTAGCCTCACTACCGCTGCAACGCATGGCCTCATTGCGCACGTACTCGGACTCTACCTCATACGTCAAATCCTTCTAGTTCCAACCGCCAAAAGACGGTTATCAAAGGACACCAGGTTTCACATGGTGCCATGAGGAGGATCATGGCCTGCATGTTGGTGTCGATTTCCCAGTTCATTTGGATCACTTGCTGTAGGAGTCCTTCAAACTGCAACAGGAAGTCCGGAATCGACTCTCCCTTGTTCACCCTCATCAAAATCAGCTTTTGAAGGATGAAGGAGCGATTTGCAAGAGCCGTTGATTGGTGTACACGTGCAAGGTTCTCATAAGCCTTTGATGCATGTGTGATACCTTGGAGGTGGAAATGCTCTGATTCGTGCACTGATGTCGCAAGAATTGCAAGCGCCATGTCATTTTTGACACTCAATGCTTCATATCCAGGATTTTTTCTTGGAGGTTCAACCTCTTCTCGAAGGAACATCTTCAAGTAGCCACGAACCCTCATGACAATCTCAAATTGCCATCTCCACAAGGGAAAACCGAACCCTGTGAACTTTGACCTAACCAATGCTCAAGAGTGAGCATCGTGGGTATCGTCATACTGCTTCTCTGCTTCTCTACTTCCCTACTTTGCTGAGGCCGATGTAGGCTGATGTAGGTTGTTGTCTGCTACCGGTTTATAAGGTGCAGATTCGTCACTTACCCCTTAGCCGTTGATCATCTGGAAACTGAGAAAAACGCACAGTAGCGAACCCAAGGTCGTGCCCCCAAGAGCAGAGCTTATCCTGGTTAGGGCCCAAGGGTCATACCTCCAAGGGCAGAGCTTATCCTTGGCCCTTAGTCACTAAGTGCCAGCACCTGCCGTTGGAGACGATGGAGCAGATGGGGCTGATGGAGCTGATGCGTGCTGCAAGACAGAGAGGGCGAGAGAGTGCACAAAAAGGTGCCTTACAACTAGTCAGTGTGGACCCATAACCCTTTGTCAACCTGCCTGAGACGACGCTCTAGAAAAATGGGTTCCGACACAATGGTTCCACACTAAGCAGTTCATAGGAATCACTTCCTTGCACTGTCCTTAGCACCCGGTCACTTTCGCGCGAGGAGCGAACTCCTGGGGCATAGACCAACCAATGCTTCTTTAGTGTCTGCCTCTGTTGGACAACTTTGTTAGGAGTCTCAAAGGTAAGAACTGTACTCAATGATAGGAAATGGACAGGTTCTTATAGTCCTAGAGCCAGCCTCTAGCCTAGGCGCGCAATGGCTACTTCGGTGAGCTACTTTGGGGTTAATATGGATTGTGTCATCCTCCCTGCCTACATGGCGCTCCCTGTGATCGCCAAGTCGTGCCACCCACAAGAAGGACCTTGGAATATTCTAAGATGTCTCTTAGAAGATTCCTGTCCCTGTTTGGTCACAAAGAAAACTAGTCACCGGGCTAGGATTTGACCTAGTGCTCTCTTGCTCCAGAGACTAACTGTGCAACGTCTAAGCCACAAGGAGTTGTCATAGGTAGTATTTGCTAGCTATAATATCCACATTAGACCAAGGGGACTTGCTCCAAAGGAGCAGTACATGCCTTGTCTATCCGGACCAGACTTAAGGGACTTACTCCAAGGGAGCAGTGCATGTTTAGTCCGTCCTGTACCTGTGCAAAAATTGGCCGTGGATAAGGAGCATATCAAATCAACAGAGAGAAGGTTGAACGCAACATCAGGTACATACAGGAAGCCATGGAAGACTCCCACTTCAATGCCACGTGGGGTCTCCAACCACATCTCCACAATTCGAATCCCCTTAGCATACACCACCTGATCATCACCCACAGCAATCGATCGGGGGGGGGGGATGGAGAACAGCTCTATAAACCACTCCTTATGGTGCATCAGACTCTTGGTACACTTAGAGTCTTTGTACCACGCCAAATCCGCCTTTTCCTTCTTCGGCATGTCATATTTTGCCATGAAGAGGCAGTTGCGCACCTCCTTGGCCACATTCATGTTGCCAAAATGGCGCACGCCGGTCTGGAACTACTGCAGCTGCTGCTGCTCCTGCTAACGTTGTTGTGACTGCTACTACTATTGCTGTGGAGATTGATGCTTCTGCTACTACTGCTGCTGCTCCTTGTGGTCCATCTTGAACTTGAAGCACTCTTTCTTCTAGTACTCCTCAGTCTGGCAATAGTGGCACTTGCCCTTCTTCTTGCCTCTTTGCTGCCTAGATTGCTACTGCTGCTAGTTGCATGAGCCAATGGCCATGAAAGCTGTTGCACTACTGCTGCTGCTGGCATTGCGCTTTGCTGCATTGCAACGTAATTCTACCTGCACCTCGTGCATGCACATGAAGTCCAGGTCAAGATTCAGCTGGCACTCCAACGTCTCTCGCTTCGTGTCATAGCTCGTTGGGAGTCCCCACAGCTAGAGGTGGACAAAGCGTGTGTCTTTCACAGGGTTGCCGGCCGCTTTCAGCTGCTTTGCCAGCTCGTTTGCCCCATCCAGGTACGCCTCCATCACTTCGCCACCCTGCATTTTCAACGCCATCATCTTCTCTTCCAAAACCATGAGGAATGCAGGATCCTTCCTCTCATACTTCTTGCACAACGTGTCCCACCCCTCTCTTGCAGTAGCCTTGTCACTCACGTACTGAAGATGCGGGTTGGAGATGGTATTGACAAGCAGCCTGTAGGCTTGCCTGTCCTTCTTCCACTCCTCATATGCCGCCGCTGCATTTTTGAAAAACTTGCATCTGCTGCACCATTTTGTGGCGTCTTCCCCGCCACCACTTGCACTACGGTGATGCTCTTGCCTGTGGAGGTAGAGCGCGCTCGTCGCCACTCACCCCCTCCCACAAGCCCCTCTCCTTTAAAAGGAGGCGAGTATGGATCTTCCAAAAGGTGAAGTTGGCACATCCTTCTAGCCTCTCTAAGGGCTAAGCTATTGTTACCACGCTTGCTACCGCCATTTTGAGCTTTGGTGATGCTCTGCGCTGCCCTTGAGTCGACGCTACCCCTCCTTCTACTACTGCTTCTGCCAGAAATCTGTCTGACAAAAGATGGACTGTAGAGGCCACAAGACGAGGAATTGGGAAAAATAAAGTCCACCACTGGAAAATTCAGCTCAAAATCTTTCGGATCAACCCATAAAACAAGGTCATCAATAAGGGCGTTTCAGAGATATGCCCTTTTGAAGATAGGGTATGTTGCTGCTCCTACTCTAGTTGACACAAGCCAGCTTGTAAACGACGTTTCTCCCAAACGTACTAATAAAATGCAAAACATATTTGCATCAATGGAAAGCGTAGGAAAAAAACGTTAATATACATGTGTTAGGTTTTAATCTTGACAAAGAAATCAGAGAGTTATGGTCATCACAAGGCGACAGTCTTACTCAGAGAAAGAGTGTAGCCTTGGCAGACCTTGTCTTGAGCATAACTCTGAATCCAACCATGAGATCTTTGCGAAATTGAACTCCTTGGAAAGCTTGGCTCTTGAACTGGAAGATGCATTGGTGAATTGTCCAATCTGGTAAAGGTTGTACCTTAACCCGTCACTTTCAAAGTGACGGCCTATATTGGCTGAAAGTGGCAGAATCTGGCTCTGATGCCAAGTGTTGAAACTGGAGGAGAGGGGGAGCTTTGGAGCAGAAAGTATGTGAGACTGGAAGGACATTACTTGTGCTGAAGAATGGTTGTTGAATCACTCAAAATGATGGAGTACATATAGAGCTAGAGCTTGGGCAAGTCAGCCCTCTCAGAAGCCAGACCACTTAGCCATGGAGGCTAAGGTTCACACACTAGAGTCCATAATCTCACACAAGAGAGGAAATCAGCCCAACAATCAGCCTGACTACTCACACACGACCTAGAGAGCTAGAAAACACTCTTATGGCACAATCCTAGTGGTCACATAATCCACAATTTCATGGAGAATCGCCATGTGTCCATGGCTAGCACACTACGATCTCACCTCACCTAAAAAGTAAAGAGAGGTACCTTTATCCTAGTCAGCACACTCTGACAAGGCAACCCAAGAATCTAGGATGTTTTTGAATATTTCTCCCATCAGGTCTTGACCCTCACCTTCCTGCCTTTTTCTTTTCCCAAGCTAAGGAATGGAGCCATCGTCCATGGTCAACCAGATATCGGCGGTCGATGACCAGGGAAACTTTGAAAATTCATCTCCTAATCCGAACGTTGGATCGGCCTGAAACTTGGATAGTACACATTTTGCCACCTGATCTTTCAAATGGTGATAAGGGATTAAAGATCGGAGAAGGCATCTGGTAGTTTCTTGGAACTTGCTCTCTAGATGTGAAACTAAGCCGGATGGCTCCTTTTCCCAACAGGGCTACTGAAAACGACGGATAGGATACGTTGTGCAAGGATCTTGCATTCCTCATGGTCTTGGAGGTGAAGATGATGGCGCTGAAAATGCAAGGTGACAAAGGGAGGGAAGTGTACTTGGAGAGGGCAAAAGAGCTGGTAAAGTAGTTGAATGCGGCCGACTATCCTATGGAAGAGATGTGATTCATCCTCCTCTTGCCAAGGAGACTCCCAATGAGCTATGACAAAATGCGAGAGACGCTAGAGTGCCAGCCGACTCTCGACCTGGACTTCATCTACACGCACCTGATGGAGGTGAAACTGCGTTGCAATGCAGCAAAGCGCAATGGTGGCACCAGCAGTGTAGCAGCTTTTATGGCCATGGGCTCACGTAACTTGCAGTAGCAGTAGTCTAGGCTTCAATGATGCAAGAAGAAAGGCAAGTTCCAGTATTGCCAGAAAAATGGGCACTACAAGAAAGATTTCCTCAAGTTCAAGAGGGACCAGAAGGAGTAGCAGCACCAACTAAAGCATCAATCTCCACAGCACTAACAGCAGCAGTCATGTTGACCTGATAAATTTCTTGTCCATAGCTGATTTCTGGACATGCACAAGACAGGCTAGGAATGCAGTATTTCCTTGGAGTAAGTCTCGTATGTCTGGTCAACATAGAGAAGGCATTCAGTGTTCCTTCGGAGCAAATCCCCTTGGTCTTGTCAACGTGCCTAAGGGCATGGTCTAGAAAACGGGTTCCGATACAATGGTTCGCATCGACCGCTCTTGGTATTGCAACCAAGAGATGATATCACCTTCAAAGCCAAGGTTCCACATTGAGCAGTTCATAGAATCACTTCCTTGCATTGTGTCCTTAGCACCTAGTCACTTTTGTGCGAGGAGCGAACTCCTGGGGCTTAGACCAACCAATGCTTCTTTAGTGTTTGCCTCTGGAAGATAACTTTGTGAGGAGTCTCAAAGGTAAGAACTGTTCTCAATGACAGGCAACTGACAGAATCTTATAGTCCTAGTCCTAGAGGTAGCCTCCAGCGTAGGTGCGCAGTGGCTCCTTGGATGAGCCACTTTGGGGGCAATCTGGATTGCGTCATCCCCCTTGCCTACATGGCGCTCCCTGTGACCGCCAAGTGGCGCAAGCCACCAAGAAGGACCTTGGAATGTTCTAAGATGTCTCTTAGAACTTTCCTCTCCCCCTTTTGGTCAAAAAGAAAACTAGTCACCGGGCTGGAATTTGACCCAGTGACCTCTCGCTCCAGAGACAAACTCTAGAACGTCTAAGCCAGAAGGAGTTGTCCTACGGAGAATTTGCTAGCTATACTATCCAGACTAGACCAAAGGGACTTGCTCCAAAGGAGCAGTGCATGCCTTTTCTATCTGGACCAGACTTCGAGGACTTACTCAAAGGGAGTAGTGCATGCCTAGTCCGTCCTGTACCTGTCCAAACATTAGCCATGGACAAGGGGCATATCAGGTCAACAAACTCTCCCTTGCACCTCTGTCCATTAGCTGTGAGATCTCTCCTCTCTTCAGCCGTCTTGGCCTCAGTCTTTGTCCGCTGCATTGACCATACCGATGCCTCGAGTACGTGTATAGTGCAATTCGCTATCCAGTGCCTTTGTCATGCAATCTGCGAGCATCTTTCTGGTCTCCACGTATTCCAGGTTCACGATCTCCTTTGCGACCAGGTCGCATGAGTAGTGGTACCTGATGTCGATGTGCTTGATCCGCCGGGAGATGACATCATCGTGTGTTTTTTTCATGGCGCTCTTGTTGTCGATACGGACCTCTTTTACCTCCGTTTATGGCACTTTCATCTTGGCAAGCAAAGCACGTTACCACTGTGTCTTCTTGCATGCTTCTGACAGAGCGATGTACTATGCCTCAGCGGTAGAGAGGGAGACATGTGTTGCTTTTTGCTTACCGTTCAAGAGGCACACAAAGCCTGAGGTGGACTTTCTATCATTGATTCTTACTCCCTAGTCATCGTCTGTGTAGCACACCAGCTACAGTTGGCTAGATCCTTCTTGGCCTCCAAACTGGAGTTCCATGTGTCGGGTCTTCTATAGATAGCGCATGATGCGCTTGACTGCCTGCGAGTACTGTGGCCTTGGATTGGCCACAAACCTGCTCACTTCTCCCATAGCATAGCAAATGTCAGGACATATTCCTACCATGGCATACATGAGGCTGACAACAGCAAACTTGTAGGGAATGTTCTTCATCTCACGCCGTTTTGCTTCTGTGCTAGGGCTCATGGAGGAGGAGAGCTTGATGCCTGTTGTCATGGGTGTGCTGATGGGCTTGCAATCCTCCATGTAGCGCTTGAGGACTTCCATGATGTACTTGGTCTGGTTCAGCTCGATGGTGCCTGCTGCTCGATTGCGGTGGACGGCTATCCCGACGTAGAACTTGAGCGGACCCATGTCCTTCATCTTGAACCTATTGTTGAGATCTGTCTTGAGCTTGTTTAACAGCTCGACTGATGATGACCAGATGATCAGGTCATCCACGGACAGTGCAACCAATATCAAGCCTTGCTAACCTCCAGCACATAGACACTAGGGTCATTCTGGTAGTGCGTGAAGGTAAGCCCGGCCAAGAAGCCTTCCATCTCCTTGTACCACATCCTTTGGGCCTGTTTCAGCCCGTAGAGTGCTTGGACGAGTTTGCAAACCTTGCCCTCCGGAGCTTTCATTCCCTCGGGCACTTCCATCAGGACTTCTTTGTCTAGCTTCGCGCAAAGGAAAGCTGTCTTGACATCCATCTGGTGGACCTCCAGATCTTTTGCAGCAGCGATGCCCAACATGGATTTGATGGAGGCAAAGGTGACGACAGGCGCGAAGGTCTCCTCGTACTCTGAGCCTGCACGCTGGGAAACCCCTTTGCCACAACTCTTGCCTTGTACTTGTCAATAGTACCATCCTGCTTGAACTTTTTCTAGAGTACCCACTTTGACCCCACCACGTGTGTGTTTTGGGGCCTGTCCACTAGAACCCATGTTCCGTTCTTTTCAATGGATGCGAGTTTGCTTTCTGTTGCCTCCTTCCACATGGTGGCATCGGGCATGTTCATAGCTTCCGTTACGGTCATAGGCTCTTCTTGAGCCAAGCATGACCAGCTAAGTCTGGTCCATTCCGCACTCTCAGCATCGTACTTGGGCGGAGGCTTCTTCTGGTGCGTACTACATTGGAGTGTTGCTTGTAGTACTTCAAGCCTTAGTTGCTTCTGATGCTCCTACGGTGCCAATGATCCGCTATTTGAGGAAGAGCTACCAGCCTCAGAGTTTGACTCAGAGGCCTCGGACGACTTAGACTCAGTGTCCGAGTCTGTCACTGTGTCAGCCTGCATAGCCACTCTCCCTGGATTTCCATTGTTCCTTGGCACCATCTGCCACTTCTCAAGGGCCTCATCACCTGACTCGAGCAACGCAACCCACTCTCCTGATTTGGGAGCATGGATAGGGTCCACCGACTCTCCCTTGCCGAGTGTCCTTTCATCAAACTCGACATCTCGGCTCCTGATGAGCTTTGTAGCCGCTTGGACTTACATCCTGTACACCTCTTGTGCACTGTCGTGTCCGACCATTACAAACTTATGAGCGCGTGCATCCAGCTTGCCACTTCCTTCTCCTGCTTGGACCTTTACCCAGGAAGTACAGCCAAAGACCCTCAAGTGTGAGGCATCTCGCTTCTTCCCTGACAAGCCTCCTGTAGCGTCCTCAGCTGTTTCTTTTGCTGCTTCTTACCACGCTTTCCAAGCGTGGCTGTCGGAGTGATGTTTACAAGGTAGCAAGCAGTTCTTGCAGCTTCAACCAAGAAGGGAGGTGGGAGTTTGGGGTCAAAGAGCATGCTTCGTGTCATGTCGAGGATAGTCTAGTTCATCCGCTCGACAACGCCATTGCTCTGGCGGGTATAAGGTGTGGTGGTCTGGTGGTTGATCCCATGTTGGCTCAACCAGCCCTTGTACGCGTCGTACTCACCACCGTTGTCCGTGCGCAGTGCCTTGACCTTCTTACTTGTGTGCCACTCTACCATCGCGACAAACTCTTATAGCTTCTTCTTGACTTTCCCTTCGTCTTGAGGAAGTAGAAGCACATCTTGCGACTGTGGTCATCGATGAAGGTCAAGAAATACTTGCTGCCACCGTTCGAAGGTGTGCAAAATGGTCCGCACATATCCGAGTGAATCAGGTCCAAGATTGCTACCGCACGATGTCCATTACACTCAAAGGGCTTTCTTTTTGCCTTCCCTTGGAGGCATGGCTCACACAGCTCTTTGCACTTTCCCTCATCCTTGGGATTGCATCTCTCCATCCCATGAACCACTTTGTACTGCTGCATAGCTTCCAGTGTGATGTCGGCCATATGGCAAAACCGCCTGTGCCATAGCTCAACATCTGTGTTGCTGGAGTTTGCCGCCATGGTGGCGACTTGTGTTACGACATCAGGCTTTAGAGACTTGGGCTCTTCAACCGCCGCATATCCCTCATGTGTAGTTTCAAGGGATTTGGTCTGCAGCACCTACTGCCCATAAACTCTTTGGACTTGTGTGACAAGACTCTCCTTGGGATAGGAGATGTTGATGTCCTTGTTCTTGACAATCACGGCCTCCTCCTCCGTGAAGATGACCGTCATGTCATCCTCTGTGGTTTTGGACACTGACAGGAGGTTTGCCGCAAAAGACGGCATGTAGACAACGTTCTCCAACTTCAAGTCTTTTTGAGCAGCGTTCACGTTGATGCTGATCAACTTGTCTCCCTCGCCTTGCGCATGGACAAGGCTGCCGTTGGCAGACATGAAGCGACGTTCAGTCTCCCCAATGGAGATGATGCCATCCTTCTCCCTTGAAGAGTGGTGGTTTGTGCCAGAGTCCAGCCTGTAGGCTCCACGCTTGAAAAGTGCCGCTCCCTTGGTTGTCGACACGCTCTCAGCCATCATGTTCGTCAACTCCTTACCCTTTCCTTTGCCCTCATATCTACCACCATGATCTTCGTCTTCCTTCTTCAGAGCGCTGCACTCCCGTACCCAATGCCCAGGCTTGCCACAGTTATGGCACTTCCCAGGACGCTTCAAACTCTTTCCTCTGCCACCATTGCCTTTTCCTCCACCGCCACCGCTTCCGCTGCAGCTATGACCAGAAGAGGAATTGTTGCCGCGACCACCGTACTATGTAGTATAGGCTGAAATGCTAGTCGTACTACCACTGTGACACATGGCCTCGTTGTGCATGTACTTGGACGTTGCCTCATACGTCAAATCCTCCTTCTTCCAACCGCCAAAGAGTATGATCAGAGGACCCGCGCTTTTAGGTAGCGCCATAAAGAGGATCATGGCCTGCATGTTGGTGTTGATTTTCAAGTTCATTAGGAACATTTGCTACAGTAGTCCTTGAAACTACAACAGGAAGTCAGGATTGACTCTCCCTCGCTCATCCTCATCAAAATCAGCTTTTGAAGGATGAAAAGGCAATTTGCAAGAGCGGGTAATTGTACACGTGCAAGTTTCTCATAAGCCTTTGATGCATGTGTGATACCTTGGAGGTAGACATGCTGTGACTCATGCACTGATGTCACAAGAATCGCAAGCGCCATGTCATTTTTGACATCCCACGCTTCATATCCAGGATCTGTTTTTGGAGGTTCAACCTCTTCTCCAAGGAACATCTTCAAATAGCCACGCACCCTCATGACACTCTCAAATTGCCATCTCCACAAGGGAAAACCAAACAGTGTGAACTTTGACATCCTACCATTGACCTGCTCGAGAGTGAGCGTCGCGGGTGTCGTCATACTGCTTTTCTGCTTCTCTGATTCGCTGAGGCCGACGTAGGCTGATGTAGGCTGTTGTCTGCTACTGGTTTAGAAGGTGCAGATCCTTTGGTTATCCCCTAGCTGTTGATCACCTGTAAAGAGAGAAGAACACACATTAGCGAACCCAAGGTCGTGCCTTCAAGGACGGAGATTATCCTGGTTAGGGCTCAAGGGTTGTACCTCCAAGGGGAGAGCTTATCCTTGGCCCTTGTTTGCTAAGTGCCAACATCTGCCGTTGCAGCTGATGGAGCAGATGGAGAAGATGGAGCAGATGGAGCTGATGCGTGCTGTAAGATAGAGAGGGCGAGAGAAAGCACAGAAGCGTGCCTTACAACTAGTGAGTTTGGGCACATAACCCTTTGTCAACCTGCCTGAGGCGACGGTCTTGAAAACGGGTTCCAAAACAATGGTTCCCGCCGACCGCTCTTGGTATTGCAACCAAGACATGATATCACCCTCAGAGCCAAGGTTCCACAGTGAGCAATTCATAGGAATCACTTCCTTGCACTCTGTCCTTAACACCTCGTCACTTTCGCGCAAGGAGCAAACTCCTGCGGCTTAGACCAACCTATGCTTCTTTAGTGTCTGCCTCTGGTGGACAACTCTGTGAGGAGTCTCAAAGGAAAGAACTGTTCTCAATGACAGGTAACTAATAGGTTCTTGTAGTCCTTCAGCCCGCCTCTAGCCTAGGCGCGTAGTGGCTCCTTGGATGAGCCACTTTAGGGGCAATCTCAATTGCGTCATTGCCCTTGCCTACATGGCGCTCCCTGTGATCACCAAGTGGCACCAGCCACCAGGAAGGACCTTGGAATGTTCGAAGATGTCTCTTAGAACTTTCTTGTTTCCCTTTTGGTCACAAAGAAAATTAGTCACCGGGCTGGGATTTGACCCACTGACCCCTCGCTCCGGAGACTAATTGTGGAACGTCTAAGCCAAAAGGAGTTGTCCTAGGGTAGTATTTGCTGGCTATACTATCCAGGATAGACCAAGGGGACTTGCTCCAAAGGTGCAGTGCATGCCTTGTCTATCTCGACCAGACTCAGGCGACTTATTCCAAGGGAGCAGTGCATGCCTAGTCCGTCCTGTACCTGTCCACATATCAGCCATGGACAAGGGGCATATCAGGTCAACTGGTCTAATCCGGATAACATAGCCAGCACACACTATTTAGGACAACTCTTTATGACGTAGACGTTCCACAGTTAGTCTCTGGAGGGAGAGGTCAGTGGGTCGAATCTCAGCCCAGTGACAAATTCTCTTTGTGATAAAAAAAGGGGATCGGAAAGTTCTAAGTGAAATCTTAGAACATTCTAAGGTCCTTCTTGTCAATTTGCTTGAGCGACACTCTAGAAAACGGGTTCCGACACAATGCTTCCTGCCGACCGCTCTTGGTATTGCAAGCAAGAGATGATATCACCCTCAGAGCCAAGGTTCCCAACTCAGCACTTCATGGGAATCACTTTCTTGCACTGTGTCCTTAGCACCTGGTCACTTTTGCACGAGGAGAGAACTCCTGGGGCTTAGACTAACCAGTGCTTATTTAGTGTGTGCCTCTGTGAGGAGTCTCAAAGGTAAGAACTGTACTCAATGAGAGGCAAGTGACAGGTTATTATAGTCCTCAAGCCAGCCTCTAGCCTGGGCGTGTACTAGCTCCTTGGATGAAATACTTTGGGGGCAATCTCGATGCCTAGAGACCGCCAAGTGGCGCCAGCTACCAAGAAGTATTGACCTGATATGCTCATTGTCCATGGCTGATATTTGACACGCAACAGATAGACTAGGCATGCACTGCTCCCTTAGAGTAAGTCCCCTAAGTCTGGTCTAGATAAACAAGGCATGCAGTGCTCCTTTGGAGCAAGTCGCCTTGGTCTAATCTGGATAGTATAGCCAGCAAACACTACGTAGGACAACTCCTTGTGGCTTAGACATTCCAGAGTTAGTCCTCTGGAGCGAGAGGTCACTGGGTCAAATCCCAGTCCGGTGACTAATTTTCCTTGTGACCAAAAGGGGGATATGAAGGTTCTAAGAGACATCTCAGCACTGGAGTCCCATGTGTCGTGTCTTCTGTAGATAACACATGATGGGCTTGACTGCTTGCCAGTGTTGTGGCCCTCGATTGGTTCCAAATCTGCTCACTTGTCCCACACCATAGCAAATATCTGGGTGTGTTCCTACCATGGCATACACGAGGTTGCCAACAGCAGACAGGTAGGGAATGTTCTCTATCTCACGCCGTTTGCTTTCGTACAGGTGTTGGGGAAAGAGCCATCTGGCTCAGTTTCAGGTCCACAGGAATAAGTTCCTAGAAACTACAAAATGCGTGCTCCGATCATCAATCCCACTTCATGATTGGAAAGATGAGGTGGCAAAATGTCTATGGTCTAAGTTTCGGGCAGATCCAACGGTCGGATTCGGAGATATGAATATTCAGAGTTTCTGGGGTCATCGACCACCGATATCAAGGTGACCATGGGCGATGGCTCCATGCCTTAGCCTGAGAAAAGAAAAAGGCAAGAGGTCCAGAGTCAAGACCTGATGGGAGAAATATCCAAACAGGTCCTAGATTCTTGGGTCGCCTTGTCACAGTGTACTGACTAGGAAAAAGGTACCTCTCGTTACTTTTTGGGGGAGGTGAGATCCTTGTGTACTATCCATAGACACATGGCGAGTCTCCATGGGATTGTGGGTTATGTAAGAAGTAGTAGTGTGCCATGCGAGCATTTTTTAGCTCTCTAGGTCGTGTATGAGTTGTCAGCCTGATTGCTAGGCTGATTTCCTCCCTTGTGTGAGACTATGGACTCTAGTGTGTGAGCCTTAGCCTCCATGGCTAAGTGGTGTGGCTTGTGAGAGGCCTGAGTTTCCCAAGCTCTAGCTCTGTATGTAATCCATCATTTTGAGTGATTCAACAACCATTCTTCAGCACAAGTGATACCCTTCCAGTCCCACATGTTTGCTGCTCCAAGGCTCCCTCGCTCCTCCAGTTCCAACACCTAGTATTAGAGCCAAGTTCTAAAACCTTCAGCCAGCACAAGCCATCACTTTGAGAGTGACGGGTTAGGGTCAAACTCTCATTAAATGTGAAAATCGACCACATGATCTTCAAGTTGAAAAGACAAGCTTTCAAACGAGCCCATGATCGTGAAGATCCAACTTTAGGATTGAGAGTTATACTCAAAACAATGTCGGCCAGGACTACACTCTTCTCTCTGAGTAAGACTGCCGTCTTCTGATGACCATCACTCTCTTGTTTCTTTGTCAAATTTAAAACGTAGCACATGCATTCCAGCGGTATATTTGAGAGAAATGTAGTTTGCAAGCTGGCTGGTGTGAGCTAGAGTAGGGGCAGCAGCATATCCTGTTTTCAAAAGGGCATATCTCTGAAAATCCCCTACTGATGACCCTCTTTTATGGATCGATCTGAAAGATTTTGGGTTCACTTTCTAGTGGAGGGCTTAGTTTTTCCAAACTTCCAGTCTCCTGGCCTCGACAGTCCATTTTCTATCAGACACATTTCTCACAGAAGCACTAGTAGAAGTAGGGGTAGCACCGCCACTCAAGGCAGTGCTGAGCATCATCAAAGACCAAAATGGCAACAGTAGGCATGGTAACAGTAGCCCAGCCCTTAGAGAGGCTTGAGGACGTGCCAACTTCACGTTTTGGAAGTTCCGCACCCACCTCCTTTCGGGGGAAAGGGGCTTAAGGGAGGTGGTGAGCGGTGACGAGCGTGCTCCGTCTCCACAAGGAAAAAGCATCACCGCAGTGCAGGTGGAGGCGACGAAGACGCAGCAAAAAAGTGCAGCACATGCAAGTTCATCTATAACTACATCAGCGGCATATGAGGAGTGGAAGAAGAAGGACAGGCAAGCCTATAGGCTACTTGTCAACACCATCTCCAGCCCGAATCTTCAGTATGTGGGTGACAAGGTTACTGCAAAAGAGGGCTCGCACATGTTGTGCAAGAAGTATGAGAGCAAGGAACTTGTATTCCTCATGCTTTTGGAGGAGATAATGATGGCATTGAAAATGCTGGGTGGAGAAAGGATGGAGGCATACTTGGACAAGGAAAAGGAGCTGGTGTAGCAGGTGAAAGCGACTAGCAACCTTGTGAAAGACACGCGCTTTGTCTTGCTCTTGCTGAGGGGATTCCCAACGAGTTATGATATGGTGAGAGAAACGTTGAAGTGCCAGCCGACTCTCAACCTGGACTTCATCTGCACGCATCTGGTGCACGTAGAAGTGCGTTGCAATGTAGCAAAGTGGAATGGTGGGAGTAGTAGCAGTGAAGCAGCTTTCATGGCCATGGGCTCACGCAACCAGCAGTAGCAGCAATCCGGGCAGCAGAGAGGCAAGAAGAAGGGAAAGTGCTTCTATTTCCACAAAGGACACTACGAGAAAGAGTGGCTCAAGCTCAAGAAGGAACAGAAGGAGTAGTAACAGCAACAAAAGTAGCAATCTCTAGAGCAATAACAGTAGTAGTCACAATAACGTCAACAACAGTAGTAGCAACAGTAGAATGAGACCAACGTGCGCTATTTTGGCAACATGAACAGGGGCAAGGTGGTACGCGACCGCCTCTTCATGGGGAAGTGTGACATGTTGCAGAAGGAGAAGGCGGATCTCGCGCGGTACAAGAACTCAGGGTGTACTCAGAGTCTGATATACCACAAGGAGAGGTTTACGCAGCTACTCTCCATTCCTCCCCGACCAATTGCTTTGGGTGATGATCGAGTTGTGTATGCTGAGGGGATTGGGATTCTGGAGATGTGGTTGGAGACCCCGCGTGGCATTGAAGTGGGAGTGTTCCATGGCGTGCTATATGTACCTAATGCTGCGTTCAACCTCCTCTGAGTGTCCTCTCTGACCAACACAGGACTAGGAATCGTCTTTGACGATGACTACGGCTACATCCACGACAAGGAAATAGAAAAAAAGTTGGCCAAGTTAGTGAAGGAAGGCGACATATACCGCCTATTGGGGACAACCAAGATCCCGCGTCAGGAGGGTCTTGTAGTAGTAGTGCAGGCCACTGATGGCAAAATCTGGCATGCGCGCTACGGCCACATCGGAATGCGCGCCTTGCAGCAAGTTCAAACTAAGCAGATGGTGCGTCACTTGCCCACCATCTCCATCTTTGAGAAGCAGTTGTGCATTGGCTTTTTCGAGGGGAAGCAACATCGTGAGGTGTTCCATAGAGCAGGGGAGCGTGAAAAGGAGGTGCTAGAGCAGGTCCTCACAGACTTGTGTGGCCCAATGCAGACCCAGAGCTTTGGAGGCTATAGGTATTTTCTCACCTTCATTCATGATTTCAGCCGTTACACTGCTGTGTACTTTCTTTCCTCCACGGACCAGTGCTTTGACAGGTTAAAGGAGTTCAAGGCAATGGTGGAGAACCAGACTCGTAAGAAGATCAAGGCATTGTACAGCGACCGTGGCAGAGAGTACCTGAGCAAGGAGTGCCAGGACTACCTCATAGCTGCAGGCATCAAGGCGCAACGCACCGGGCCATACTCGCCGTAGCAAAACGGCATAGTAGAACATGGAAACCGTACCATTGTTGAGTCAGCGTGCTCCATGCTGCATGCGGCTCGGCTCACCTATGACTTCTGGGCCAAAGCAGTGAGCATCGTGGTCTACATCAAGAACCTAACCAACCAAGGTCCTGGAATAGGTGACACCGTACGAGGCGTGGTTCGATAAGAAGCCGAGCGTGGGTAACCTTTGCGCATTTGCATGCTTGGCACACATGCACGTGCCAAATGAAAAGCAGCACAAGTGAGACGCAATGAGCGTGCAGATGCTGATGATTAGCTATGACGTGGCAAGGAAGGCTCATTGCTTGTACAAGAGGGATATAGGCCACGTCATCATCTCTAGGGATGTCGTCTTTAACGAGAGCAACATCATCAGTACCAACATTGTTTGTGAGGAAGCAACAGAAGGAGTAGCAAACAAGGCACTGGGAGTAGACTCCCTTCCTAACCTAGTCTCTCTTGATCCTTCCTCTATTATTACAATGGGAGAACCGCTCTATTCTTCCATGTCTGATGCAACAGATACAGCGGCCTCATTGGTAGAAGCAGAGGAAGGAGATGCAGCATCACCTGCACCAGTAATTGTACTTGTAGCAACGCACTAGCCAACCGCTAACGTCCCGGCACCAGGTCGAAGGTACCCTCTCAGGGTACGCTACAAGCCTGGTGAGCGCGGGCATTTCTGGATATTGCAAAAACCATACTAGATGAATGTTGCAGTTTCAGCAGATTCAGATGAGTCCCTTGGAGAGGTTGGAAGGATGCGCCAACTTCACGTTTTGGAAGATCCGTACCCGCCTCCTTTTGGAGCAGAGGGGCTTGTGGGAGGTGGTGAGCGACGACAAGCGCGCTTCGCCTCCATAGGCAGAACGCATCACCTTACTGGATGTGGTGGCGGGGAAGATGCCGTAGAAAGGTGCAGCAGATGCAAGTTCATCTACAACTGCAGCAAGGAAATATGAGAGGTGGAAAAAGAAGGACAGGCATGCCTACAGGATGCTTGTCAAGACCATCTCCAACCCGCATCGTCAATACGTGAGTGACAAGACTACAGCAAAAGAAGGGTGGGTCACGTTGTGCAAGAAGTATGAGAGCAAGGATCCTGCATTCTGTCAATGCGTCGGATAGCAACGGTCTAGAAAACGGGTCCCGACATGGGAGATCGCCAAGCGCTCTTGGCATTGCAACCAAGATAACATATCACCCTCGAACGAGGGATCCACACTTTAGGTTCGTTTGGTTTGCAACCTCACGAAGTCCGCATGTTGGTCTTTAGTGTCTACCTTTGATTGGACACTCTGTGAGGAGTCTCCAAGGCAAGAACTGTAAATGGATGCATGCAAGGTACAGGCTTTTATACTCGCAGAGCTTTGCTAAAGCTTCTGTTTGTAGTGGCTCCACTGGAGCCAAGCTCATCTTACATTCCTACTTGGCGCGTCCTTAGACCGCCAAGTGTCATCCTCAAGGCAGGCTCTAGTAAGCTTCCTAGAAGCTTCTTGTCCCAGTTTTGGCCACAAAGAAAATTGCGGCCGTCGCGGGGTTTGAACCTGCGACCTCTGGTTTGAGACTCTGGTGCCTAATCAACCAAGCTAAAAAGGTATGGTTCCTATGATGAGCCACAGGGAACATACCCATTATGGGCAGTGCATTCCTGGCCCATCTCAGAACATACCAAGGGGACATACTCCATAGAGTAGTGCATGCCTTGTCTGTATGTGTAGCTAGCCAGCTAGGCAGTGGACAAGGTGCACACTATTTCAACAAATCTCTCCCTTGCACCTCTGTCCATCTGTGTCTGGCTTGGCTCCATCAATGCCTTGGATCTCACCCTTCCTCTGCCGCACTCCTCATGCTGAATCCACAAATGCCTGCAAAATGCAAGTCGCTGTCCAGCCGCTTGGTCATGCAGTCAGCAAGCATGCTCTTTGTTCCGCAGTGCTGGATGTCCACCACGTTCTTCATGACCAGGTCACGTGAGTAGTGGTAACGTATGTCGATGTGCTTTGTTTGACGGGATATGATCTCGTCTTCAGCCATCAAGACGGTGCTCATGTTGTCCACGTGTACGATTGTGGCGTATTTCTGTGGCACTCTCATTTTGCCAAGCAGGTTGCGGAGCCATTGAGTCTCCTTGCACACCTCAGACAAAGCAACGTACCCTGCCTCAGCCGTGGACACGGAAACACAATCCTGCTTCCTGCTGGCCCATGAGATGGCAGCGCCATTCAAGATACACACGTATCCAAAGGTGGATTTCTTGTGTCGAGATTTCCTCCCCAGTCAGCGTCGGTGTAGCATTTCAGACGAAGGGGGTCCATTCCTTTTTGGCCTCCAAGGATGAGGTCCATGTGACGTGTCTTCTGCAGGTAGCGCAAGATGCGCTTGACTGCCTGCCAATGTTGTGGCCTAGGGTTGGCCACGAATCTGCTCACTTGTCCCACAGCATAGCAGATGTCCGGACGAGTCCCTACCATGGCGTACACGATGCTACCCATGGCGGACTGGTAGGGGATGTCTTGCATCTCCCTTTGTTCTGCTTTGTTGCTTGGCGACATGGAGGCCTTCAGCTTTGTGTCGGTCGTCATTGGGGTGCTGACAGGTTTGCAGTCTTCCATGTGGTAGCGCTTTAGCACCTCACCAATGTATTTGGTTTGGTTGAGCTCAATGGTGCCTGCTACTCGGTTGCGGTGGATGGCAATCCCGAGGTAGTACTTGAGAGGATCCATGTCCTTCATCTTGAACCTTTTGCTGAGGTCAGACTTCAGCCCATCCAGCAGCTCCACCGAAGACGAGCAGATGATCAGATCATCCACGTACAGCGCAACCAGCATCAACCCTCTCCCATCATCGCACACGTACATGCTCGGGTCATTCTGGCTATGCGCGAAGGAGAGGCCGGTCATGAAACCGTCCATCTCTTTGTGCCACATCCTTGGGGCCTATTTCAGCCCATAAAACGCTTTCACCAACTTGCACACCTTGCCCTTGGGAGCTTCGACTCCTTCGGGCACCTCCATCAGCACTTCCTTGTCAAGCTTCCCATAAAGGAAAGCTGTCGTGACGTCCATCTGGTGTATCTCCAAGTTCTTTGCGGCAGCAATGCCAAGGAGAGAGCGGATGGAGGCAAAGGTCACGACGGGCGTGAATGTCTCATCATACTCGGAGCCCGGGCGTTGAGAGAACCCCTTAGCCACTACCCTTGCCTTGAACTTGTCGATGTTGCCGTCTTGCTTCTTCTTCACTCGGAGGACCCACTTGGATCCCACCACGTGGGCCTTGTCAAGTCTATCCACCAGCATCCACGTGCCGTTCTCGGCAATGGATGCGAGCTTGCTATCTACTGCTTCCTTCCACTTGGCCGCATCTGGGCCATTCATGGCCTCCGCCACTGTGGATGGCTCTTCGTGAGCCATGCACGACCAGCTAAGGCCGGTCCAGTCATCCTCATACTGCAAAGGTGCTCTCTTTGGTCGCAAACTGCGCCGGGGTAGTGGTGCCACTTCTTGCTTTGTTGCTGGTGCTTCCACAGGTGGTGGTTTGTCGTCGTCGTTGTCATCAGAAGAGTCGTAAGACTCCAAGTCACTCTCGGAAGCCTCGGACGCCTCGGTATCTGCGTCCATGTCAGATGCTGCATCATCCTCCGCAGCCACTCTCCCATTCCCACCACCTACTGGCAAGGCGAGCCAGTTGTCGGGTGCTTGGTCTCCGGACTCAAGCAACACTATCCACTCTCCTGCTTTGGGAGTGAGGGTCGGGTCCAATCGTTCTCCCTTTCCAAGGGTGCGTTCGTCAAACACGACGTCGCGGCTCCTCACGAGCTTGCCTTCTGCCTGGTCCCAAAGCCGATAGGCTTTGTGTGACGTGTTGTACCCAACCATGATGCACTTCTTGGAGCGTGCATCGAGCTTGCCTCCACCTTCTCTCGACTGGATCTTCACCTATGCAGTTGACCCGAATACCTTCAGATGAGATACGTTGGGTTTCTTTCCCGACCATGCTTCCTGTGGGGTCTTCAGCTGCTTGTCTTGCTCCTTTCCACGCTTTTGCAAGGCGGTCGGTGGTGTGAGGTTCAAGAGGTAGCAAGCTGTTGTTGGTGCTTCTGCCCAAAAGCGAGGTGGGAGCTTGGCGTCGAAGAGCATGCTTCGCACCATGCCGAGTAGGGTCTGGTTCATCCTCTTGGCAACGCCGTTGCTGTGGGGGTTGTAAGGGGTGGTTTTCTCGTGGCGGATGCCATGATTCTTGAGCCAAGGCTTGCATGCCTCGTACTCACCCCCGTTGTCACTTTGGAGCGCCTTCACCTTCTTGGACGTTTGCCGCTCCACCATGGCGACGAACTCGAGGAGCTTCTCCTTGACCTCTCCCTTCGTTTTGAGGAAGTAGATCCAGAACTTGCGGCTGTGGTCGTCAATGAAGGTGAGGAAGAACTTGCTTCCTCCGTTAGACGGTGTGCGGAAGGGTCCACACACGTCACTGTGTATCAGTTCCAAGACGTGCTCCGCTCGTTCACCTCCTCTCCCAAACAGCTTCTTCTTTGCCTTCGCTTGGAGGCATGGTTCACACAATGTACACCCTTCACCATGCATAGTGCACCCTTCCATTCCGCGGACTACCTCTTGCTCTTGCATCTTTGCAGCGTGCTGTTGGCCACGTGGCCAAACCGCCGATGCCACAGCTCAGCATCTGTGTCCTTGGTTGATGTGGCAGCCGCAGCGGTCGCCAGTGGTGCATCATTCGGCTCCGGTGCCACTGTCTTGGTGGCACGTGTGAGTCCATCATTCAACGCCTTGGTGACTTTGGTTTGAAGCACGCAGAGGCCGTTGACTCTTGGAATTTGAAGCATGAGGTCGTCTTTGGTGTACAAAATCTGGATGTTCTCGTTTTTCAGGGCCACCGTTTCCTTGTTGGTGAACACCACTGTCATGTTATTGTCGGTGTTTTGTGAGACGGACAGCAAGTTGGCTGCGAAGGAGGGCATGTACACCACCTTTTGAAGGTTGACTGCCTTCTCCGCACCATTCACGTTGAACGTGATCACCTTGTCCCCTTCGCCCATGGCTTGGACGACGCCGCCATTTGCACACTTGATGCGCATGACAGATTCGGCCATGGAGACAAATCCACCCTTATCTTTTGATGAGTGGTGGTTGGTGCCCGAGTCAAGGGCAAATGCCCCGGGCCTAAGGATCGCTGCGCCCTTCATGGGCAGCCCCCTAGCCATTATGTTGGTGAGCTCCTTCTTCTCCTTTCCACCTTTGTTTCCGCCTTCTCTCTTGGGACTACGACAGTCCCTAGCCCAGTGCCCAGCCTTGCCACAGTTGTGACAGTTGCCGGGCTTCTTGGAACTCTTCCCGCCACCATTGCCTTTCCCTCCACTCCCACCGCTTCCGCTGTTGCCTTGACTAGAGCGACAGCTTGCACTTCGTCCACGGAAGTGAGAGGCATAGGCTGAGATGTTTGCCTCGGCGCCACTGTGTTGCATGGACTCGTTGCGGACGTGTTCGGCAACAGCCTCGTACGTCAGATCTGCCTCCTTCCAGCCGCCAAATACGGTGATCAAGGACCCCCAGCTTTCCAGTAGCGCCATTAGAAGGATCATGGCACGCATATTGGAGTCGAGATTCCATTCCATTTGATGGACCTCTCGCAGCACGTTGTCCAACGACGGCAAGAATGTGGGTATCGACTCTCCTTCGCTCACCCTCATCGACATCAACCGTTCGAAGATGAAGAGTCGGTTTGCTAAGGCATTCGATGAATACACGCGTGCGAGTTTTGCGTAGGCCTCGGCAGCCAACGTGCATCTTGTGATGTGGGAGTGTTGAGTCTCGTTGATGGACATCACAAGAATGGCGAGAACCATGTTGTTCTTCATCGTCCATGCTGCAAAGTCAGCCGCATGCGTCGTCACGGTCGCATCGGCTGGTGCTATCTTGGTCCCTTTTAGGATGTCAAGGTAGCCACGCACGTTCATGACAATCTCAAACTGCCATTTCCACAAGGGAAAACCTGTCCCCGTGAATTTGGACATACCCGCCTCAAGGCGGGCTGGAGTCGGATCCACCATTTCTTGCGGTTGCTCGTCTTTTCTGCTTCGCTGCTACTCTACTTTGTTGAGGCCGATGAGGCTGATGAGGCTGTTGACTGCGACCGTTGTCAAAGGTGCAGTTGATTTCGTTGAATACCCCTCCCGCTGATGATCGCCTAAGGCGATGGTGCCGTCGTGAGAGAACGGACTCGGGGTCGTACCACCTTCTAAAAAAGGGTAGAGATTAATCCCGTTGGGACTCAAGGGTCTTGTCCAACATGGACAGAGCGATTCCCCGTCCCCTAGTCCGCCACGTGCGCGCACCCTACCTGAAGAAGCCGATGGAGCCGATGGAGCAGATGGAGCTGTCCGATGGTCGTATCCCTGTCGTACCTGTGTGCCCTGCAAGACCACGCGCTAGTCGGTCTTGGAAGCGTGCCTTAGAACCACAAGTGTGGGTCCATAACCCTTTGTCAATGCGCCGGATACCAACGGTCTAGAAAACGGGTCCCAACATGGGAGGCCGCCAACCGCTCTTGGTATTGCAACCAAAATGACATATCACCCTCGAACGAGGGATCCACACTTTAGGTTCGTTTGGTTTGCAACCTCACAAAGTCTGCATGTTGGTCTTTAGTGTCTACCTTTGGTTGGACACTCTGTGAGGAGTCTCAAAGGCAAGAACTGTAAATGGATGCATGCAAGGTACAGGCTTTTATACTTGCAGAGCTTTGCTAAAGCTTCTGCTTTTAGTGGCTCCACTGGAGCCAACCTCATCTTACATTCCTACTTGGCGCGTCCTTAGACCGCCAAGTGTCATCCTCAAGGCTGGCTCTAGTAAGCTTCCTAGAAGCTTCCTGTCTCAAATTCGGCCCCAAAGAAAATTGCGGCCGTTGCGGGGTTTGAACCCGCGACCTCTGGTTTGAGACTCTAGTGCCTAATCAACCAAGCCAAAAAGGTATGGTTCCTATGATGAGCCACAGGGGACATACCCATTATGGGCAATGCATTCCTGGCCCATCTCAGAACAGACCAAGGGGACATACTCCATAGAGCAGTGCATGCCTTGTCTGTATGTGTAGCTAGCCAGCTAGGCAGTGGACAAGGTGCACACTATTTCAACACGTTCCTCATGATTTTAGAGGAGAAGATGATGGCGTTGAAAACACAGGGTGGCAAAAGGATGGAGGCGCACTTTGACAGGGCAAAGTATCAAGCAAAGCAGCTGAAAGCGGCAGAGAACCCTGTGGAAGACACGTGCTTTGTCCTCCTGTTGTTGAGGGGACTCCAAACGAGCTATGACAAGGTGTGAGAGACGTTGGACTGCCAGCCGACTCTTGACCTGGACTTCATCTACACACACCCCATGCAGGTAGAACCGCGTGGCAATGCAGTAAAGCACAATGGTGGCAGCAGCAGCCGTGAAGCAGCTTTCATGGCCAAGGGCTCAAGCAACCAGCAGCAGTAGCAGTACGGGCAGCAAAGAGGCAAGAAGAAGGGCAAGTGCCACTATTCGTAGAAAGACGGACACTATAAAAGAGAGTGCTTCAAGTTCAAGAGGGACCAAGAAGAGCAGCAGCAACAGTAGCAAAAGCAACAATCTCGACAGCAACGTGAGCAACAACAGTCACAGCAACGTGAGCAGCAGTAGCAGCATTCGAACCAGACCAGCGTGCGTAATTTTAGCAACAAGAACGTGGCCAAGGAGGTACGCGACCGCCTCTTTATGGCGAAGTCTAACATGTCGCAGTAGAAGAAGGCGCATCAGGCGTGGTACAAGGACTCTAGGTGTACCAAGAGCGCGACGTACCACAAGGAGTCCTTTACGCAACTGCTCTCCATACCCCCCCGTCCGATTGCTTTGGGTGATGATCGGGTGGTCTATGTTGAGGGGATTGGGATTGTGGAGATGTGGTTGGAGACCCCGCGTGGCATTGAAGTGGGAGTGTTCCATGGCGTGCTGTACGTACTTAATACTACGTTCAATCTTCTCTGAGTGTCCTCTCTCACAAACACAAGACTGCGAGTTGTCTTTGACGATGACTATGGCTACATCCTCGTAAAGGAAACAAGAGAGGAGCTCGCCAGGTCAATGAAGGAAGGCGACCTGCACCGCCTGTTTTGGACGACCAAGATCCCGCGCGAGAAGAGTCTTGCAGCAGGTGCAGGCGTCAAATGGTCAAATCTGGCTGCGCGGTATGGCCACATTGGCATGCTTGCCTTGTAGCAACTTCAAACTAAGCAGATGGTGCGTGACTTGCCCACCATCTTTAACTTTGAGCAGCAATTATGCATCGGCTGTTTGGAGGGGAAGCAGCATCGCGAGCAGGGGAGCGTGCAAACGAAGTGCTTGAGCTGGTCTATACAGACTTGTGTCGCTCGATGTAGACCCAGAGCCTTGGAGGCTCTAGGTGTTTTCTCACCTTCATTGATGATTTCAGCCGTTACACTACTGTGTATGACATTTCCTCCAAGGACTAGTGCTTGGATAGGTTCAAGGAGTTCAAGGCCATGGTAGAGAACCAGACTCGCAAGAAAATCAAGGCGCTACGCAGCCACCGCGGTGGAAAGTACCTGAGCAAGGAGTTCTAGGACTATCTCGCAGTAGCAAGCATCAAGGCGCAGTGCACCGCGCCATACTTGCCATAACAGAACGGCGTAGCAGAATGCGCCAACCGCACCATCATTGAGTCGGCGCGCTCCATGCTGCACGCGGCTTGGCTCACCTACGACTTTTGGGCGGAAACAGTGACCACTGTGGTGTACATCAAGAACCGGAGTCCAACCAAGGCCAAGGAGTACATGACGCCGTACGAGGCATGGTTTGGCAAGAAGCCAAGGGTGGGTCATCTTTGCGCGTTTAGCAACTTGGTGCACATGAACGTGCCAAAGGAGAAGCGGCCAAGGTGGGACGCGAAGAGCGCATAGATGCAGATGATTGGCTACAATGTAGTAAGCAAGGCGTATCGCCTCTACGAGAGGGGCAAAGTCACGTCATCATCTCCAGGGATGTCGTCTTGAATGAGAGCAACGTCATCGGCACCAATATTGTCTATGAAGAGGCAACAAAAGCAGCACCTGACAAGGTAGTGGGAGCAGATATCCTTCCTGGCCCAGTCTCTCCTGATTCCTCCTCCACTGTGACAGTGGGAGAACTAGTCTACTCTTCCATGTCTGATGCAGCAGATATAGCGACCTCATTAGGAGAAGAAGAGGAAGGAGATGAAGTACCACCAGCAGTAGCAGTTGCACTAGCAGCACCCAGCTAGTGGCCTGCAAACGCTCCAGCACCAAGTCTTAGGTACCCTTTTAAGGGTGCGCTACAAGCTTGGTGAACGCAGCCATTGATGGATGCTGTAGAAACCAAAACAGATGAACGTCTCAGTTGGAGCAGATTCAGATGAACCAATATCATACAAGGAGGCCATGGCTGCACCTGATGCAGCAGATTGGGCGCTATCCGTATAGTAGGAGATACAGTCGCAGTTGTGGAACGGCACGTGGGAGCTGACTGAGCGTGCACCTTGACGTAAGGTGATCAAGTACAAGTGGGTGTTGAAGAAGAAGCGGGAAGCAAATGCCAACCTGGAAAAGCACAATGCGAGGCTGGTTACCAAGGGCTATTCGCAGCACGAGGGCATCAATTACACAAAAACCTTCGTCCCTATTGCCAATTTTGCCTGTATGCGTATGCTCCTTTCCTTTGGAGCAGCAGAGGACTTTGAGGTTTACCACATGGAAATCAAGACGGCGTTCCTGAACGATGACCTCAAGGAGGAGATTTACATAGAGCAGCCGGAGGGGTTTGTCATGGATGGCCGGGAGGACCTCGTTTGTAAGCTGGAGAAGTTGCTGTCCGGCCTCAAGCAAGCATTGTGTACTTGGAACCAGAATTTGGATGCGGCGATGTAATGCATGGGGTTCGAGTGCACTGAGTGTGGTTACGGTGTCAATCGCTGGTAGCATAAGCATGAGGTCCTTATCATCATCGTGTATGTGGATGACATACTCCGCTCCAACAGCATGTCTGCACTGCAGGAGTTCAAGGAGGCCATGTTGGAGCGCTTCCAAATGTCTCATCTCGAGGAGGCGTCATACTTCCCCGGAATCCAGATCACGCGTGACTGTAAATCACGCTCTCTCTCGCTGTAGCAGAGCCGCTTCATCAACGATGTCCCCAGCGGTTCGGCATGGTAAAGCGAAACCCATCATCACACCGCTGGAAACGCAGTAGTAGCTCGTGAGCTTCAATGGAGAAGCAGATGTAGCTGAGCTGCAGAAGTACTTGAGCACCGTCAGCAGCCTCATGTACCTGATGGTTGCAACCAGGCCGGACCTCCCACAGGCTGTTAGCGCTGTGAGCCACCACATGGCGAACCCCGAACCTGAGCACCTGAAGGCAGTGAAGCGGATATTTCGCTACTTTGCTAGAACCAACAACATCGGTATCACCTACAACGGCAACGATAACAACATCATCGGTTATACAAAAGCAGACTGGGCTTCAATTCCTCAGTACCGGATGTCGACCTCTGGACATGTGTTCCTCATGAATGGTTGCGCCATGAGCTGGTGCAGCAAGCGGTAGGTGGGCGTGGCCACCTCAAGCAAGGAAGCTGAGTATGTCTCTCTCAGCTTTGGAACGGAGGAAGCAGTTTGGCTTCAGCGTCTCATGGCAGAGATGAGTAAGAGTGTAGCAGTTCCAGTTCCTGTGCGCGTTGACAACCAGAGCACAATCGCACCCGTCAAGTATCCTAAGCACCATGCACGCACCAAGTACATTGATATCGTATATGAATTTGTCAGGCACATGGTGTAGGAGGATGCTATCAAGCTGGAATTTACTCCAACGAGCAAGTGGGTTGCTGATTTATGTACCAAGCAAGTGACCCGTGAGAAGCAGCAAATGTGGACTCAGCTAACTCTGACTGCGGCAAAGTGAGAGATTGTTGCGAAAGGAGCCATTCGGCTCAGTTTCAGGTCCAAAGGAGCAAGTTCCAGGAAACTACCACATGCCTACTCCGATTGTTGATCTGACTGCAGCATCGGGAAGATCAGATAGCAAAATGTCTACGGTGCAAGTTTGAGGCCAATCCAACGATCAGATTGGGAGATATGAATTTTCAAAGTTTCTAGGGTCATGGACCGCCAATATCTGGGGGACCATGGGCGATGGCTCCATGCCTTAGCCTGAGAAAAGAAAAAGGCAAGAGGTCCAGGGTCAAGACCTGATGGGAGAAATATCCAAAAAGGTCCTAGATTCTTGGGTTGCCTTGTCAGAGTGTGCTGATTAGGAAAAAGGTACCTCTCCTTGCTTTTTAGGTGAGGTGAGGTCCTTGTGTGCTAGCCATGGACACATGGTGATTCTCCATGGGATTGTGGGTTATGTGACCACTAGGAGTGTGCCAAGAGAGCACTTTCTAGCTCTCTAGGTTATGTGTGAGTGGTCAGCCTGAATGGTAGGCTGATTTCCTCCCTTGTGTAACATTACGGACTCTAGTGTGGGAGCCTTAGCCTCCATGGCTAAGTGGTGTGGCTTGTGAGAGGGCTGACTTACCCAAGGTCTAACTCTATATGTACTCCATTATTTTCAGTGGTTTAACAACCATTCTTTAGCACAAGTGCTGTCCTTCCAGTCCCACATCTTTGCTCCTCTATGGTTCCCTCTCTTCCCTAGTTCTAACAGCTTGGGCTCATGGAGGAGGACAGCTTGATGTCTGGTGTCATGGGTTTGCTAATGTTCTTGTAGTCCTCCATGTTGTAGCGGTTGACGACCTGCATGATATATTTGGCCTGGTATAGCTCCATGGTGCGTGCTACTTGATTGCGGTAGACGGTCATCCTGAAGGAGACCTGCAGTGACCCATGTCCTTCATCTTGAACCCGTTGCTGAGATTTGTCTTCAGCTTGTTGAACAGCTCAACTGACAACGTGTTGATGATCAGGTCATCCACGTACAATCCAACTAGCATCAATCCTTGCTGATCCTCCTGCATATAAATACTAGGGTCATTCTAGCAGTGCGTGAAGGTGAGTCCAGCGTTGAAGTCATCCATATCCTTGTACCACATCCTTGGGGCATGTTTCAGCCTGTAGAGTGCTTTGACCTGTTTGCAAACCTTGCCCTCTTGAGCTTTCACTTCCTCGGGCACTTCCATCAGCACTTCTTTGTCTAGCATCTCATAGAGGAAAAGGCAACAACAGGTGTTTAGGTCTCCTCATACTGTGAGCCTGCACGCTGGGAAAATCCCTTCGCCAGAACTTTTGCCTTGTACTTGTCGATAGGGTCAACTTGCCTGAGGCGACAGTCTAGGAAATGGGTTCCGACACAATGGTTCTCGCCGACCGCTCTTGGTATTGCAACCAAGAGATGATATCACCCTCAGAGCCAAGGTTCCATATTGAGCAGTTCATAGGAATCACTTCCTTGCAGTCTGTCCTTAGCACCTAGTCACTTTTGCGCGAGGAGCAAACTCCTAGGGCTTAGACCAACCAATGCTTCTTTAGTGTCTGCCTCTGGTGGAGACCTCTGTGAGTAGTCTCAAAGGTAAGAGCTGTACTCAATGACATGTTCTTATAGTCCTAGGGCCAGCCTCTAGCCTAGGCGCGCAGTGGCTCTTTGGATGGGCCACTTTGGGGGCAATCTGGATTGCGTCATTCCCCTGCCTACATGGCGTTCCCTGTGACCGCCAAGTGGCACCAGCCACTAGGAAGGACCTTGACATGTTCTAAGATATCTTTCAGAACCTTCCTGTCCTCTTTTTGGTCCCAAAGAAAATCAGTCACCATGTTGGGATTTGACCTAGTGACCTCTCGCTCCAAAGACTAACTCTGGAACGTCTAAGCCACAAGGAGTTATTCTAGATCGTGTTTCCTGGCTATACTATCCAGATTAGACCAAGGGGACTTGCTCCAAAGGAGCAAGACATGCCTTGTTTATCTGGACCACACTCTGGGGACGTTCTCCAAAGGGGTAGTGCATGCCTAGTCTGTCCTGTACCTGTCCAAATATCAGCCATGGACAAGGAGCATATCAGGTGAACAAACTATCCCTTGCTCCTGTGTCCATTAGCTGTGAGATCTCTCCTCTCTCCAGCAGTCTTGGCCTCAGTCTTTGTCCACTGCGTTGACCATACCGATGCCTCGAGTTCCTGTAGAGTGCAATTCGCTGTCCAACGCTTTTGTCATGCAATCTGCGAGCATCTTCTTGGTCTCCACGTATTCGTGGTCCACGATCTCCTTTGCAACCAGGTCGCGTGAGTAGTGGTACCTGATGTCGATGTGCTTGGTCCGCCAAGACATGACATCATCCTGTGCCATTTTCATGGCGCTCTTGTTGTTGATATGGAACTCAGTTGCCGACGTTTGTGGTTCTTTCATCTTAGCAAGCAAACTGCGTAACCACTGTGTCTCCTTGCATGCTTCAGACAGAGCGATGTACTCTGCCTCAGTGGTAGAGAGGGAGACTCAGTCTTGCTTTCTGCTTGCCCAAGAGACTGCACCACCATTCAAGAGGCACACAAAGCCCGAGGTGGACTATCTGTCATCGATTCTTCCTCCCTTGTCAGCGTCTGTGTAGCACACCAGCCGTAGCGGGTCAGATCCTTCTTGGCCTCCAAACTGGAGTCCCTTGTGTCGGGTCTTCTCTGGATAGCAATGATGCGCTTGATTGCTTGCTAGTGCTATGGTCCTGGACTGGCCACAAACCTGCTCACTTGTCCCACAACATAGCAAATGTCAGGGCGTGTTCCTACCATGGCGTACATGAGGCAGCCAACAATACACTGGTAGGAAATGTTCTCTATCTCACGTCGTTCTGCTTCCGTGCTGGGGCTCATGGAGGAGGAGAGCTCGATGTCTGTTGTCATGGGTGTGCTAATGGGCTTGCAGTCCTCCATGTTGTAGCGCTTGAGGACTTCCATGATGTACTTGGTCTGGTTCAGCTCGATGGTGTCTGCTGCTCGATTGAGGTGGACGGCTCTCTCGAGGTAGAACTTGAGCGGACCCATGTCCTTCATCTTGAACGTTGTTGAGATGTGTTTTCAGCTTGTTCAACATCACCGTTCACATTGATGCTGATCAACTTATCTCCCTCACCTTGCACGTGGACAAGGCTATCGTTGGCATACCTCAAGCGAGTGCCCTCAATGGAGATGAACCCATCCTTCTCCGTTGAAGAGTGGTGGTTCGTGCCAGAGTCGAGCCCGTAGGCTCCACGCTTGAGGAGTGGAGCTCCCTTGGTTGCCGGCACACTCTCAGCCATCATGTTTGTCAACTCCTTCTTACCCTTTCCTTTGCCCTTACATTTACCACCATGATCTCTGTCTTCCTTCTTGGAAGCCTTGCACTCCCGTGCCCTATGCCCAGGCTTGCCATAGTTATGGCACTTCCCAAGACGCTTCGAACTCTTGCAACCGCCACCATTGCCTTTTCTACCACCGCCAGCGCTTTCGCTACTGTTCTGACAAGAGGAATTGTTGCCCGACCACCGTACTATGCAACATAGGCTGAAATATTAGTCTCACTACCAATGCAACACATGGCCTCGTTGGGCACGTACTCAAACACTGCCTCATACGTCAAACCCTCCTCCTTCTACTCGGCAAAGACGGTTATCAGAGGATCCCAGCTTTCAGGTAGCGCCATGAGGAGGGTCATGACCCGCATGTTGGTGTCGATTTCCAAGTTCATTTGGGTCACTTGCTACAACAGTCCATCAAACTACAATAGGAAGTCCGGAATGGACTCTCCCTCGCTCACCCTCATCGAAATCAACTTTTGAAGGATGAAGAGGCAATTTGCAAGAGATGTTGATTGGTGCACAGGTGCAAGATTCTCATAAGCCTTTGATACATGTGTGATACCTTGGAGGTGGACATACTGTGACTCATGCACTGATGTCACAAGAATCACAAGCGCCATGTCCTTTTTGACACTCCATGCTTCATATCAAGCATCTGTTTTTGGAGGTTCAAAATCTTCTCCAAGGAACATCTTCAAGTAGCCACGTATCCCCATGATACTCTCAAATTTCCATGTCCACAAAGGAACGCTAGTGAGTGTCACAGGTCTCGTCAAACTGGTTCTCTGCTTCTCTGCTTCTCTACTTCGTTGAGGCCAATATAGGCCGATGTAGGCTGTTGTCTTCTACCGGTTTAGAAGGTGCAGATTCTTTGCTTACCCATTAGCCGTTGATTACCAGCAAATAGAGAAGAACGCACACTAGCAAACGCAAGGTCATGCCTCTAAGGATAGAGCTTATTGTGGTTAGGACCCAAGGGTTGTTCCTCCAAGGACACAGCTTATCCTTGGTCCTTGTTCGCTAAGTGCCTACACCCACCGTTGGAATTGATGGAGCACATGGAGCTGATGGAGCTGATGCGTGCTACAAGACAACGAGGGCGGGAAAGTGCGTAGAAGCATGCCTTACAACTAGTCAGTGTGGGCCCATAATCCTTTGTCAACCTGCCTAAGGCGACGCTCTAGAATAGGGGTTCCGACACAATGGTTCCCGCCGACCGCTCTTGGTATTGCAATCAAGAGATGATATCACCTCAGAACCAAGGTTCCACACCGAGCAGGTCATAGGAATCACTTGGTTGCACTGTGTCCTTAGCACCTGGATATTTTTGCGCAAGGAGCGAACTCTTAGGGCTTAGACCAACCAATGCATCTTTAGTGTCTACCTCTGGTGGAGAACTGTGTGAGGAGTCTCAAAGGTAAGAATTGTACTCAATGACAGGCAGCTCACAGGTTCTTATAGTCCTTGAGCCAGCCCCCAAAGTGGCTCCTTGGATGAGCCACTTTGGGGGCAATCTGGATTGCGTCATCCCCCTGCCTACATGGCGCTCTTTGTGACCGCCATGTGGCGCCAGCCACCTTGGAATTTTCTAAGATGTCTTAGAACATTCATGCTCCTCTTTTTGGCAAAAAGAACATAAGTCACCGGACGGGGATTTGACCCTGTGACCTCTTGCTCCACAGACTAACTCTGGAATGTCTAAGCCACAAGGAGTTGTCCTAGGTGGTATTTGCTGGCTACACTATCCATATTAGACCAAGGGGACTTGCTCCAAATGAGCAGTGCATGCCTTTTCTATCTGACCAGACTTAGGGGACTTACTCCAAGGGAGTAGTGCATGCCTAGTCCGTCCTGTACCTGTCAAAATATCAGTCATGGACAAGGAGCATATCAGGTCAACACCTTTGTCATGCAATCTGCAAGCATCTTCCTCGTCTCCACGTATTCCTCCTCCATGATCTCCCTTGTAACCAAGTCGCGTGAGTAGTGGTACCTGAGATCCATGTACTTGGTCCACCGAGAGATGACATCATCGTGTGTCATTGTCATGGCACTCTTGTTGTCGATGTAGACCTCTGTTGCCTCCATTTGTGACACTTTCATCTTGGCAAGAAAAATGCGTAGCCATTGTGTCTCCTTGCATGCTTTTGACAGAGCGATGTACTCTGCCTCAGCGGTAGAGAGGGAGACACGGTCTTTCTTTTTGCTTGTCCAAGAGAGTGCACCTCTGTTCAAGGGGCACATAAATCCCGAGGTGGACTTTTGTGTCATTGATTCTTCCTCCCCAGTCGGCGTCTGTGTACACCACACCACCCGCAGCGGGTCAGATCCTTCTTGGCCTCCAAACTCGAGTCCCATGTGTCGGGTCTTCTATAGATAGCGCATGATGCCAGTGCTGTGTCCCTGGATTGGCCACAAACCTGCTCACTTGTCCCACAGCATAGTAAATGTCAGGGGGTGTTCCTATTATAGCATACTTGAGGCTACCAACAGCAGACTGGTAGGGAATGTTTTCCATCTGACGTCGTTCTGCTTCCGTGCTGGGGTTCATGGAGGAAGACAGCTTGATGTCTATTGTCATGGATGTGCTGATCAGCTTGCAGTCCTCCTTATTATAGCGCTTCAGGACTTCCATGATGTACTTGGTCTAGTTCACCTCGATAGTGCCTGCTGCTCGATTGCGGTTGACGGCTATCCCGAGGTAGAATTTGAGCATAGTGTCTGCCTCTGGTGGACAACTCTGTTAGGAGTCTCAAAGGTATGAACTATACTTAATGACAGGAAACTCATAGGCTCTTATAGTCCTAGAGCCAGCCTTAAGCCTAGGTGCGTAGTGGCTCCTTGGATGAGCCACTTTGGAGGTAATCTGGATTGCGTCATCCCCCTGCCTACATGGCGCTCCTTGTGACCGCCATGTGGCGCCAGCCACCAGGAAGGACCTTGGAATGTTCTAAGATGTCTCTTAGAACCTTCCTGTCCCCCTTTTGGTCACAAAAAAACTAGTCACTAGGGTGGGATTTGACCCACTGACCTCTCGCTCCACAGACTAACTCTAGAAGGTCTAAGCCATAAGGAGTTGTCTTACATAGTGTTTGTTGGAAGAGGAGCCATCCGGCTTTGTTTCAGGTCAACAGGAGCAAGTTCCAAGAAACTACCGGATGCCTGCTCTGATTGTCCATCCGACATCACCATTGGAAAGATTAGGTGGCAAAATATCTAGAGTCCAAGTTTGGGGCCGATCCAACTATCGGATTGGGAGATATGAATTTTCAAAGTTTCCGGGGTCATCAACCGCCGATATCCGGGTGACCATGAACGATGGCTCCATACCTTAGCCTGAGAAAAGAAAAACGCAAGAGGTCCAGGGTGAAGACCTGATGGGAGAAATATCCAAAACGGTCCTAGATTCTTGGGTTGCCTTGTCAGAGTGTGCTGACTACGAAAAAGGTACCTCTCCTTACTTTTTACGTGAGGTGAGATCCTTGTGTGCTAGTCATGGACACATGGCCATTCTCCATGGAATTGTGGGTTATGTGACCACTAGGAGTGTGCCATGAGGGCAGGTTCTAGCTCTCTAGGTCGTGTGTGAGTGGTTAGCCTGATTGCTAGGCTGATTTCCTCCCTTGTGTGAGATTATGGACTCTAGTGTGTGAGCCTTAGCCTCCATGGCTAAGTGGTGTGGCTTGTGAGTGGGCTCACTTGCCCAAGCTCTAGCTCTATATGTAATCCATCATTTTCAATCATTTAACAACCATTCTTCAGTAGAAGTGATGCCCTTCCAGTCCCTCATGCTTGGTGCTCCAAGGCTCCCTCTCTCCTCGCGTTCTAACAGTATTTGCAGGCTATACTATCGTGATTAGACCAAGGGGACTTGCTCCAAAAGAGCAGTGCGTGCCTTGATTATCTGGACCAGACTTAGGGGACTTACTCCAATGGAGCAGTGTTTGCCTGGTCCCTCCTGTGCCTGTCCAAATATCAGCCATGGACAAGGAGCATATCAGGTCAACACTTAGCTTGAGGTTAGTTCTGGCGCGTACTATGCTGGATTGTTGATGGTGGTGCCTCAAGGCACAGTAGCTTCTGTTTCTCGTGCGCTGCCAGTGATCCGCTGTTTTAGGAAGAGGCACTAGCCTAAGAATTTGACTCAGAGGCCTCGAACAACTCAGAGCCAGTGCTAGAGTTTGTCGTTGTGTCAGCCTATACAACTACTTTCCCTACAATACCATCTTTCACTGGCACCATCTGCCAGTTTTCAGGTCCTTGATCACTTGACTGGAGCAACATAAAGCACTCTCCTGATTTTGGAGCATGGAGAAGGTCCAGCGACTCTCCCTTGCCGAGCGTTCTTTTGTCAAAGTTGACATCTCGGCTCTTGATGAGCTTTCCAGCCACTTGGTCCCATAGCCTGTACGCCTTGTGTGCGGTGTCGTATCTGACCATTACACACTTACAAGCACGTGCATCCAACTTGCCACTTCCTTCTCCTTCTTCGACCTTTGCCCAGGCAGTACAACCAAAGATCCTCAAGTGTGAGACATCTGGCTTCTTCCCTGACCAAGCCTCCTGTGTCATCCTGAGCTGCTTCTTTTGCTGCTTCTTACCACGCCGTCCAAGCGCGGCTGCCGGAGTGAGATTCACAAGGTAGCGAGCAGTTCTTGCACCTTCAGCCAAAAAGCGAGATGGGAGTTTGGCATCGAAGAGCATGTGTCATGCCCACGATAGTCTGGTTTATCCGCTCGGTAACGCCATTACTTTGGGGGGTGTAAGGCATGGTGGTCAAGTGGTTGATGCGGTGCGGGCTCAACTCGCCTTTGTACTCCTCGTTCTCACCACCGTTCTCCGTGTACAGTACCTTGACCTTCTTCTTTGTTTGCCGCTCTACCATTGCGACCAACTCTTGCAGCTTCTCCTTGACCTCTTTCTTTGTCTTGAGGAAGTAGATCAACATCTTGCGATTGTGGTCATCGATGAAGGTCAAGAAATACTTGGTGCCGCCGTTAGAAGGGGTACGGAATGGTCCGCACACATCAGAGTGAATCAGGTCCAAGATTGCTACCGCACATTGCACATTACGCTCGAAGGGCTTTCTCTTTGCCTTGCCTTGGAGACATGACTCACACAGCTTTTTTGCACTTTCCCTCATCCTTGGCCTTGCATCCGTCCATCCCATGAACCAATTTGTACTGCTGCATAGCTTGCAGTATGCTGTCGGCCACATGGCCAAACTGCCTGTGCCACAGCTTAGCATCTATGTTGGTGGAGTTGGCCGCCATGGTGACGGCTTGTGGTACAACATCAGGCTTTAGACACTTAGACTCTTCAACCGCCGCATATCTCTCATTTGTACTCTCAAGGGGTTTGGTCTCCAACACGTAGAGCACATCAACTCTTGGGACCTGTACGACAAGACTCTCCTTAGGATAGATCTCGATGTCCTTATCTTTGACAATGATGACCTCCTCCTCCGTGAAGACAACCGTCATATCTTGGTCTATGATTTTGGACACAAACGAGAGGTTTGCCACAAAAGACGGCATGTAGATGACGTCCTATAGCTTCAAGTCTTTTTCAGCACCATTCACGTTGATGCTGATCAACTTATCTCCCTTGCCTGAAGCCAATGACCCGTGCACCAAGCCAATGACCCGTGAGACACAGCAGTTCTCCATGAAGGCATGTAGACTCAGCCCACTCTGACTGCGGCAAAGTGGAAGATTGTTGGAAAAGGGACCATCTGGCTCAGTTTCCGGTCCACAAGAGCAAGTTCCAAGAAAGAACCAAATGCCTACTCCGATCGGCAATCTGACTTCTTCATTGGAAAGATCAGGTGGCAAAATGTCTACGATCCAAGCTTGAGATCGATCCAACGGTCGGATTGGGAGATATGAATTTTTGAAGTTTTCGGGGTCATCGACCACTGATATCCGGGTGACCATGGGCGATGGCTCCATTCCTTAGCCTGAGAAAAGAAAAAGGCAAGAGGTCCAGGGTCAAGATCTGATGGGACAAAACATCCAAAAAGGTCCTTGGTCTTAGGATTGCCTTGTCAGAGTGTGCTGACTAGGATAAAGGTACCTTTCCTAACGTTTTAGGTGAGGTGAGATCTTTGTGTTCTAGCCATGGACACATGGCGATTCTCCATGGGATTGTGCGTTATGTGACCACTAGGAGTGTGCCATGAGAGAATTTTCTAGCTCTCTCGGTTCTGTGTGAATGGTCAGCCTGATAGCTAAGCTGATTTCCTCACTTGTGTGAGATTATGGACTTTGTTTTGTGAGCCTTAGCCTTCATGGCTAAGTGGTGTAGTTTGTGAGAGGGCTGGCTTGCCCAAGCTCTAGCTCTATATGTACTCCATCATTTTGAGTGATTCAACAACCATTCTTCAGCACAAGTGATGCCCTTCCAATCACACATGCTCGCTGCTCCAAGGCTCCCTCTCTCCTCCAGCTCCAACACCTCGTCCTCTCATACGTACATAGTGAGGGCGTTCTCGCAATGACAGTACTCGGACCCTCTATGAAGGCGTCCATCTCCTTGTACGAGCACCTTGGGGCCTGTTTCAGCCCATACAATGACTTCTCGAGCTTGCAAACGTTTCTGGGTGGTGCATCCACCCCCTCAGGCACGTCCATCAGGACTTCTTTGTCAAGCTTTCTGTAGAGAAATACAGTCTTGACATCCATTTGGTGAACCTCTAACTTCTTGGCTGCTGCTGTTGCAAGGAGAGATCGGATCATTGCAAAGGTGATGACGGATGCGTACGTCTCATTGTACTCGCTCCGACGGCCGCTACGCAAAACCCTTGGCCACAAGCTGCACCTTGTGGTGAACGATGGTCCCATCCTGCTTCAGGTTCTTGACCATGACCCACTTGCGCCCTACAATGTGAGCGCTAGCGGGCCGGTTCACCAGCTTCCATGTCATGTTCTCCTTGTGGGAGGCCAACTCGCTTTCGATGGCGGCCTTCAACTTCGTCCCATCCGGTAGAGCAAGTGCTTCTGCCACTGTAGATGGCTCTCCCTGAGCCACGAAGGCATAAGTCAGACCAGTCCACTCACCAGTTGTAGCATCATACTGTCGTGGTGGGATAGATAAGCGCGAGCTGCGTCTTATTGCCTGATGCTGCGACGGCTGCTGCTGCTGTTCTTGCTGCTGTTGCTCTTGCTGCTCTGGTTCTCTTACCACAGATTCTCCCTTAGTGGAAGAGTCCTCATCATCAAAGGAGGAGAAATCTGAATCAATATCAGAGTCCTCTCTTGTAACTCTCCCTCAAGCTACCATTCCTCTTGCCTCTATTGCCTTAATGGTGCTCCACCCTTGTGGTTCCTCATCGCATGTCTACAGTAAAACCAGCCATTCACCCGGTTTGGACACTGGCTCGTCCTTGAACTGCTACTCTACTCCTACGACAGCCTCGTTGAATTCAACGTCTTTACTACAAATCACTTTGTTGCCTTGTAGGTCCCAGAGCCTGTAAGAGCGTTGGGCACTGTCGTACCCCAAGAGCACGCATTTCTTGTCCTGCGGATCCAGCTTACTGGTACCCTCCCTCGTCAGCTTTTTGGCATAGGCCTGGCAACCAAACACTCGCAGATGTGAGACATCTGGTTTCTTGCCCGACCATGCCTCTTGTGGGGTCATTGGCGGCAACTTCTTTTTCCCCTTTCCTAAGGGCTGATGCAGGCGTGAGCTTGATGATGTAGGCCACTGTGCTAGTAGCCTCGGCCTAGAACCGTCGTGGCAGCTTTGCTTCATACAACATCGTTCTTACCATCCCGAGGATGGTTTCGTTGAGTCGTTTAGCGACACCGTTGCTCTCGGGTGACTCAGGTACTGTACTTTCTTGTCGTATGCCCTGCTTCGCCAGCCAGCCCTCACAGGCCTTGTACTCCCCATCGTTATCACAACGAAGGGCCTTGACCTTCTTGCCGGTCGGCCGCTCAACCATTGCGACAAATTGCTGCAGATCCTCCTCTTCCTCACTCTTCTGCTTCATGAAGTACGTCCAGATCTTCCTCGTTTTGTCATCTGTGAAGGTGAGGAGATACCTGCAGCCTCCAACAGACGCTATCCGCATTGGCATGGACACGTCGGTATGGACCAACTCGAGAGGTTCATTCGCCAAATTTCTGTACTTGTTCCCCTTGCACCCTTTCCTCTTAGCCTTGCCCATGAAGCAGGCCTCACACACGTTCTTCACGTTCCCTGCACCCTCTCCCTTCCCCGAGGCCAGGCCTCGTACCACCTTGTGCTTGCCCATTGTCTCCAATGTGGAGTGGACAGCGTGGGCCAAGCGCCTGTGCCAAAGGTCTTGGCCAGAGTTCGGTTCCGATGCCGTGGTAGTCCTAGCGATTGCTTTGGATTGGGTGGGTGCTGCAGCTTCCATTGATTTTATTATATGTGCTGTTGTTGACGGGTGGCTGCTTTCTGCCTCTACCACCTGACTGCCCCCGGCAGTCATGGCTGCCCGAGCTTCGACAGCATCCTCCATCTTGGTTTGAAGGATGTAGGGGCCGTCCACGCGTGGAATATCCGCCACCACATTTGCAGCGTACTGTATTTTCACTGCCAACGTGGGAAGGATAACGACCCTGTTCTTGTTGAAGACGATCGTCATGTCTGGGTGAGTAATCTTGCCGATACAGAGTAGGTTGGCAGCCAAGTTGGGAAGATAGACTGCCTCGCTGAGCTTGGGCTCCTTCTCTTGGCTTTACCTCGATGGTGACCAGCTTGACACCCATCTCTTTAGCTGGTTCCACCCTCATGTTAGCACAACAGAAGTTGAGGTGGCAGGGGTCCATGGAGGTGAACCCCCGTTTGTCGTTGGTGGAATGGTGATTTGTGCCAAAGTCAAGCGCAAAGGCCCCTGGCTTAAGGAGTGCATTGCCAGTGCCAGTCATGCCTTGTGCCATGAGTGCGGTGGGCTGCTTCCCACCCTTGCCTCCCTTGTCACCCTTCTTTCCCTCTCCCTTGACCCTAACCTTCTTTGGAGCACGGCACTCGCGTGCCCAGTGCCCTGCCTTACCACAGTTGTGGCAGTTGCCAGGCCGTCGCTTACCCTTTCCCTTGCTGCCTGCCCCTTGCTGTTGTTGTGAGTTGCTAGTGCCGCTGTTGCTTGCTGCGCCCTTAGCATAGGCTGCGATGTTGGCCTCGCTATAGCTACACCGCATAGCCTCATTGCAGATGTACTCTTAGATGTTGGAGTACTTTATGTGGTCCTCTGGCAAGCCATCAATCACAGTAACCATGGGGCCCCAGCTTCGTGGAAGAGCCATGAGGAGAATCATCCCCTGCATGTTGGCTTCAAGGCTCCAACCCATGTTGCTGGCTTGCTGAAGGAGAATCTCAAAATGTTGCAAGAATTTTAGGACGTCGTCGCCTTCAGTCAGCTGCATCCTCAGCAATTTTTGGAGGATGAACAAATGGTTAGCGAGGGAGTCACTCTGGTAGATCTTGCATAGTTTCTTGTATGCCTCAACTACGTTTGTGAGGCCGGAGATATGAGAGAGCAGATGCTGCTGCACTCCTCAGACGAGAATGGCCATGCATTTCTTGTTGGCCTACTTCTATACTGCGAGCTCCTCTGGTTGGGATGAAAGTGGTTGGGCAGCCTCCCTTGTGAAGTAGGGGAGAAGATCACAATCATGGACTATGAAATCAAACTGCCACTTCTAGAGCGAGAACCTTGTCCCATCAAATTTAAGAATTGGCGCAAGAATACCACTCCCTGCCTCTACTATGGATGTCACAGCTCCAGTGGGGGCTACATGTGTTGTGGTCCACGAGCCTTCCTCGATGGCACTCTTTCATTTCTCCTTAACAGTAGGTGGGGCCATGGTACCTACGGTTGAGGCGGACCTGCTTCGTTGAGGCCGCTCTGCTACACATGCTGTTGATGTCGATGTCAGGTTGATGGAGCCGATGTCAGGCTGATGAGAGGTCTTGGACGAAGGGCTGAAGAGGAGCACCTATAGGTGTGATAGAGCGTCTGTGCTCCTCACGTTTGCTAAGCTACTGAGCAACTTGTATGCTTTTTGCAACTAAGTCTCACACTGGGCGTGGGTCCATAACCCTTTTGCATCATGAGTCACGTGGCCTGAGCCTCCGGTCAAGAAAACGGTGCCGACACAATGGTAACTGCCGACCGTCCAAGGGAATTTCACCCAAGAATCAGGATCACCCCCAAGGAATTAACTCTGCCTCTGGTGAGACCTAGCTATCCAGGTGCTTTTGCTGAAGGTCTTAGGGGCTCCCGTCCTCTAAGCCTTCTTCTTCCTTGGTGTGAGAGCCCAAAAAATTAAGTCAGCACTCTCACACGAGCAAGATTACAACCACCTTCGTAGTTCATATCAAGCTGAGTCTCAAGCGCACAGCTCAAACAAGAGACATCAAGTGAAGGAGTAGTTGAGACAATGGCATGTACAAGGCATAAACAGCTAAGGAGTGCCTTTGACAGCCGAAGCGCGTACGCCTCGGCTAACCCGAAGCGCGCGCGTCTCAGCCGATATCACTCCTTAAATCAAGGAGGTCATCCCCTCAATCAGGGAAGACATCCCCGATCCAAGGCACATCTTGCATCTTCCAATCCGACCGTTATATAAGCCCAAAACTTAGAGAGCTCACAGTTTGACACCCGCTCTTTCCATCGATATGGTCAGATTGGCAATCTGAATAGCCATCATCAGAAAAGACTTATCCTTGAACAAGGACAGTGCATGCGTGGTCTATTGGACAGGACCCAGGAGACTTGCTCTACATAAGCAGTGCATGCCTAGTCCGTCCACTATTTGCCAATTCTGGAGACTAGTGGCCAAGGGGCATTCATAAAACATCATCCCCCCTGCCTACATGGCGCTCCCTGTGACCGCCAAGTGGCGCCAACCTCTAGGGAGGACCTTGGAATGTTCTAAGATGTCTCTTAGAACCTTCCTGTCTCCCCTTTGGTCACAAAGAAAACTAGTCACCGAGTTGGGATTTGACCCAGTGACCTCTCGCTCGAGAGACTAACTCTGGAACATTTAAGCCACAAGGAGTTATCCTAGGTAGTATTAGCTGGCTATACTATCCAGATTAGACCAAGGGAACTTGCTCCAAAGGAGCAGTGCATGCCTTGTCTATCTCGACCAGACTTAGGGGACTTACTCCAAGGGAGTAGTGCATGCCTAGTCTATCAGCCATGGACACGGAGCATATCAGGTCAATACATGGATCTGATGGAGGCAAAGGTGACGACAAGCACGAAGGTCTCCTGGTGCTGTGAGCCTATACGCTGGGAAAACCCCTTCGCCACAACTCTTGCCTTATACTTGTCGATAGTACCATCTTGCTTGAACTTTTTCCGGAGTACCCACTTTGACCCCACCACGTGCGCCTTTCGGGGCCTCTCCACCATAACCCATGTTCCGTTCTTTTCAATGGATGCGAGTTCGCTACCCAGTGCCTCCTTCCACTTACCTGCATTCGGCATGTTCATAGCCTCCGTTACGGTTCCATGCTCTCCTTGAGCCAAGCATGAAAAGCTGAGTCCGGTCCATTCCGCACTCTCAGCATCGTACTTGGGCGGAGATTTCTTCTTGCGTGTACTACACTGGAATGTTGCTAGTGGTGCTTCAAGGCTTAGTTGCTTCTGTTGCTCCAGCGGTTCCTTTGATCCACTGTTTGAGGAAGAGCCACCGGACTTAGAGTATGCCGTAGAGGCCTCGGACGACTCAGACTCAGTGTCAAAGTCCGTTGCTATGTAAGCTTGCACAGCCACTCTCCCTGGAGTACCATTCTTCAATGGCATCATCTGCCAGTTCTCAGGGGCCTGATCACTTGACTTGAGCAAAACAACCCACTCTCCTCATTTGGGAGCATGAATAGGGTCCTGCGACTCTCCATTGCCAAGCGTCTTTTCATTAAACTCGACATCTCGGCTCCTGATGAGCTTTCCACCTGCTTGGTCCCACAGTATATACGCCTTGTGTGCAGAGTCGTATCCGACCATTACACACTTACAAGCACGTGCATCCAGCTTGCCACCTCCTCCTCCTGCTTGGACCTTTGCCCAAGGAGTACAGCAAAAAACCCTCAAGTGTCAGGCATCTGGCTTCTTCCCTGACCAAGCCTCCAGTGGAATCCTGAGCTGCTTCTCTTGTTGCTTCTTACCACGCCTTCCAAGCGCGGCTGCTGGAGTGAGATTCACAAAGTACCAAGCATTTCTAGCAGCTTCAGCCTAGAGTCCAGGTGGGAGTTTGGCGTCGAAGAGCATGGTTCGTGTCATGCCGAGGATAGTCTGGTTCATCCGCTCGGCAATACCATTGCTCTAGGGGGTGTAAGACGTAGTGGTCTGGTGGTTGATGCCGTGTAGGCTTAACCAGCCTTTGCACGCCTCTTTCTCACCACCGTTGTCCGTGCGTAGTGCCTTGACCTTCTTGCTTGTCTACCACTATACCATCGCGACAAACTCTTGCAATTTCTCCTTGACCTCTCCGTTTGTCTTGAGGAAGTCGATCCACATCTTGCGACCGTGGTCATCGATGAATGTGAAGAAAAACTTGCTGCCGCCGTTCGAAGGGGTGCGGAATGGTCCGCACACATCACAGTGAATCAGCTCCAAGATTCCTGCAGCCCGTTGTCCATTACGCTGAAAGGGCTTTCTCTTTCCCTTGCCCTTGAGGCATGGCTTACACAGCTTTTTGCACTTTCTCTCATCGTTGGCCTTGCATCCCTCCATCCCATGAACCACTTCGTGCTGCTGCATAACTTGTAGTGTGCTATCGGCCACATGGCCAAACCGACTATGCCAGAGCTCAGCATCTGTGTCGGTGGAGTTGACCGCCATGGTAACGGCTTGAGGTGCAATATCAGGCTCTAGAGACTTGGGCTCTTCAACCGCCGCATATCCCTCATTTGCTATTTCAAGGGGTTTTGTCTGGTGCGAGTAGAGCCCATCAACTCTTGGGACCTGTGCAACAAGACTCTCCTTGGGATAGGAGATCTTGATGTCCTTGTTCTTGACAATCACGGAGCACGACATGACGGTAGTAAAGACGACCGTCATGTCGTGCTCTGTGATTTTGGACACTCACAAGAGATTTGCAGTAGAAGACGGCATGTAGACAATATTCTCCAACTTCAAGTCTTGTACAGCACCGTTCACGTTGATACTGATTAACTTATCTCCCTCGCCTTGCGCATGGACAAGGCTGCCATTGGCACATCTGAAGCAACGTCCAGTGCCCCCAATGGAGATGAACCCATCCTTCTCCTTTGAAGAGTGGTGGTTTGTGCCAGAGTCGAGCCCGTTGGCTCCACGCTTGAGTAGTGCCAATCCCTTGATTACAGGCACGCTCTCAACCATCATGTTTGTCAACTCCTTTTTACCCTTTCCTTTGCCCTCATATCTACTACCATGATGTCAGTCTTCCTTCTTGGGAGCCCTGCACTTTCGTGTCTAATGCCCAGGCTTGCCACATTTATGGCACTTCCAAGGACGCTTTGAACTCTTTCCACCGCCACCATTGCCTTTTCCTCCACCACTACCGCTTCCGCTGCTGCTCTGACGAGAAGAGGAATTGTTACCACAAGCATTGTACTGTGCAGCATAGACTGGAATGGAAGGCTCACTACTGCTCTGACGCATGGCCTCATTGCGCACGTACTCGGACACTACCTCATACGTCAAATCCTCCTCCTTCCAACTGCCAAAGACGGTGATCACAAGACCCCAGCTTTCAGGTAGTACCATGAGGAGGATCATGGCCTGCATATTGGTGTCGATTTCCTAGCGCATTTGGATCACTTGCTGCAGCAGATCTACAAACTGCAAGAGGAAATCCAGAATCGACTCTCTTTTGCTCATCCTCATCGAAATCAGCTTTTGAAGAATGAAGAGGCGATTTGCAAGAGCCATGGATTGGTGTACACGTCCAAGCTTCTCATGAGCTTTTGATGCATGTGTGATACATTTGTCGGAACTAGAGGACAGAGGGAGCCTTGGAGCAGCGAGCATATGGGACTGGAAGGGCATCACTTGTGCTGAAGAATGGTTGTTGAATGACTCAAAATGATGGAGTGCATAAAGAGCTAGAGCTTGGGCAAGTCAGCCCTCTCACAAGCCCCACCACTTAGCCATGGAGGCTAAGGCTCACACACTAGAGTCCATAATCTCACACAAGAGAGAAGATCAGCCTAGCAATCAGGCTGACCACTCACACACAACCTAGAGAGCTAGAAAATGCTCTCATGGTGCACTCCTAGTGGTCACATAATCCACAATCACATGGAGAATTGCCATGTGTCCATGGCTACCACAGAAGGATCTTTCCTGACCTAAAAAGTAAGGAAAGGTACCTTTTTCCTAGTCCGCACACTCTGACAAGGCAACCCAAGAATCTAGGACCTTTTTGGATATTCCTCCCATCAGGTCTTGACCCTGGACCTCTTGCCTTTTTCTTTTCTCAAGCTAAGGCATGGAGCCATCGCCCATGGTCACCCGGATATCAGCGGTCGATGACCCCGAAAACTTGGAAAATTCATATCGCCCAATCCGACTGTTGGATCGGCCTCAAACTTGGACTGTAGTCATTTTGCCACCTAATCTTTCCAACGAAGGAGTTGGATTGACGATCCAAGCAAGCATGTGGTAGTTTCCTGGAACATGCTTCTGTGGACCTGAAACTGAGCTGGATGGCTCCTTTTCCAACAATCTCCCACTTTGCGGCAGTCAAAGTGGGCTGAGTCCACATGCCTTCATGCAGAAGTGCTGCTTCTCACGAGCCACTGGCTTGGTACAAAAATCAACGACCTGCTTGGCGGTTGGAGTAAACTCCAACTTGATAGCACCCTCCTGCACCATGTGCCTGATGAAGTGATGTGCGATGTCAATGTGCTTGGTGCGTGCATGGTGTTCACAATTCTTGGAGAGTGCGATTACGCTCTGGTTGTTGATGCGCACAGGAACTGGAACTGCTCCACTCCAGCGTCTCACCTCTGCCATGAGACGCTGAAGCCAAACTGCTTGCTTGGCTGCAAAGCTGAGAGAGACGTACTCACTTTCGTGCTTGAGGTGGCCATGACCACCTGCCGCTTGCTGTACCAGCTGTTGGCCCCAACATTCACGAGGAACACATGTCCAGAGATGGACTTGCGGTCCTCAGGGTTTGAAGCCCAATTTGCGTTTGTGTAGCTGATGATGCTGTTGTCGTTGCCGTTGTAGGTGATGTCGATGAAGATGGTTCCAGCAAGGTAGCGGAAGATCTGCTTCACTGCGTTCTGGTGCTCAGGTCCGGGATTAGCCATGTGCTGGCTCACAATGCTAACAGCCTGTGCGAGGTCTGGCCTGGTTGCCACCATGAGGTACATAAGGCTGCCGATGATGCTCTGGTACTTCTGCCTCTAAGCTGCATCCGCTTCTCCATTGAAGCTCACAAGGTACTGCCGCGTCTCAAATGGCGTGCCGATGGGCTTGGCCTCTGCCATGCCAAACCGCTACAAAACATCCTTGATGTAGCGGCTCCGATGCAGCAAGAGAGAGCATGATTTGTGGTCACGCGTGATCTAGATTCCGAGGAAGTATGATCCTTCCCCTAGATCAGATATTTGGAAGCGCTCCTGCATGGCCTCCTTGAACTCCCACAGTGCAGACATGCTATTGGAAAGGAGGAGCATGTCATCCACATAGACGATGATGATGACCATGTTGCCAGCAATAGACGTTGTAGTCACACTCACCACGCTCAAACCCCATGCACTATAGTGGGACGCTTGCTTGAGGCCGTACAACGACTTCTGCAGCTTACAAACCAGGTGCTCTTGGCCATCCATGACGAACCCCTCCGGCTGCTCCATGTAAATCTCCGCTTTGAGGTCACCGTTCAGGAACACCGTCTTCACGTCCATGTGGTGAATCTTGAAGTCATCTGCTGCTGCATAGGAAAGGAGCATACGCACAGAGGCAAAGTTTGCAACAGGAGCAAAGGTTTCCGTGTAGTCGATGCCTTCCTTCTACGAGTAGCCTTTGGCGACCAGCCTCGCGTTGTACTTTTTGAGGTTGCCATCTACACCCCTCTTCTTGAACACCCACTTGCACTTGATTACCCTACGTCTAGGTGGACGCTCACTCAGCTCCCACATACCATTGTTGAGCTATGAATGTATCTCCTGTTACACAGCTTGCGCCCAAGCTGCTGCATCTGGTGATGCAATGGCCTCCTTGTATAACGTTGGCTCATCAAAGTCTGGTGCAACTGGGACGTTCATCTGGTCTGGTTTGTGGAGCATCCAGAAATGCGCGCGTTCACCAGGCTTGTAGCGCACCCTGAGTGGGTACTTGCGACCTTGTCTTAGAATGTTAGCTGGTGGCTGGCGCAATGTTGCCGGCACAACTGCTCCCGCAGATGGTGGTGCATCTTCTTCCTCTGCTTCTGCCGTTGAGGGCGCTGTATCTGTTGCATCAGACATGGGAGAGCAGACTGGTTCTCCCACTGTCAGAGTGGAGGAAGGATAAAGAGAGACGAGGTCAAGAAGGATATGTGCTCCCACTGCCTCGTTAGTAGCTGCTTCTGCTGCTTCTTCACAGACAATGTTGGTGCCGATGATGTTGCTCTCGTTGAAGACGACATTCAGGAGATGATGACGTGGCCTGTATCCCTCTCATAGAGGCAATACTCCTTGCTTGCTACGTCGTAGCCAATCATCAGCATTTGCGCGCTCTTCGCGTCCCACTTTTGCCGCTTCTCCTTTGGCACCTGCATGTGTACCAAGCTACCAAACTCGTGAAGATGACCCACGCTTGGCTTCTTGCCAAACCACGCTTTGTACGGCGTCATGTGCTCCAGGGCCATGGTTGGACTGCGGTTCTTGATGTACACCGTAGTACTCACTGCTTCGGCCCAAAAGTTATAGGTCTAGCGAGCCACGTGCGGCATGGAGCGCGCCGAGTCAACGATGGTGCTGTTTGCGCGTTTTGTTACGCCATTCTGCTGCGGCGAGTATGGCGCGGTGCGCTGCGCTTTGGTGCCTGCCGCTGCAAGGTAGTCGTGGAACTCCTTGCGTAGGTAATCTCCACCGCGGTCGCTACGCAGCGCCTTGATTTTCTTGCCAGTCTGGTTCTACACCATGGCCTTGAATTCCTTCAACCTGTCAAAGCATTGGTCCTTGGAGGAAAGGAAGTACACAGCAGTGTAACGGCTGAAATCATCAATGAAGGTGAGAAAATACCTAGAGCCTCCAAAGCTCTTGGTCTGCATCGGGCCACACAAGTCCGTGTGGACCAGTTCCAGTACCTCTTTCCCGCGCTCCCCTGCTCCAGAGAACACCTCGCGATGCAGCTTCCCCTCGAAACAGGCGATGCACAACTGCTGCTCAAAGTTAGAGATGGTGGGTAAGTCACGCACCATCTTGTTTGTTTGAAGTTGCTGCAAGGCGCGCATGCCGATGTTGCCGTAGCGCGCATGCCAGATTTTGCCATCTATGGCCTGCACCACTGTTGCAAGATTTTGCTCGCGGGACATCTTGGTTGCCCCCAGCAGGCGGTACATGTCGCCTTCTTTCACCGACTTGGCCGACTCCTCTCCTGGTTCCTTGTCAAGGATACAGCCATAGTCGTCGTCAAAGATGACGCACAACTCTGTGTTGGTGAGAGAGGACTCCGAGAGAAGGTTGAACGCAGCATCAGATACATAAAGCACGCCATGGATCACTCCCACTTCAATGCCACACGGGGTCTCCAACCACATCTCCACAATCCCAATCCCCTCAGCAAACACCATCCGCTCATCACCCAGCTATTGATACTGCTGACGTTCCTGTGACTACTGCTACTCTTGTTGTGGAGATTGCTGCTTTTGTTGTTGCTGCTGCTGCTCCTTCTGTTCCCTTTTGAACTTGAAGCACTCTTTCTTGTAGCGCCCCTCTTTTTGGCAATTATGGCACTTGCCCTTCTTCTTGGCTCTCTACTACCCGGACTGCTGCTGTTGTTGGTTGCGTTAGCCCATCGCCATGAAAGTTGCTTCACTACTATTGTATCTGCCATTGCGCTTTGCGGCATTGCGACACAGCTCTACCCGCACCAAGTGCGTGCAGATGAAGTCGAGGTGGAGAGTTGGTTGGCACTCCAATGTCTCTTGCATCGTGTCATAGCTCGTTGGGTGTCCCCTCAGCAAGAGAAGGACAAAGCACGTGTCTTCCATAGGGTTGCCGGCCGCTTTCAACTACTTCGCCAACTCCTTTGCCCTGTCCAAGTATGCTCCATCCTTCACCACCCTGCATTTTCAACGCCATCATCTTCTCCTCCAAAAGCATGAGGAATGTAGGATCCTTGCTCTCATACTTCTTGCACAAACGTGTCCCACCCCTCTTTTACAATAACGTTATCACTCACGTACTGAAGATGCTGGTTGGAGATTGTGTTGACAAGGAGTCTGTAAGCCTGCCTATCCTTCTTCCACTCCTCAATGGCGCTGCTGCAGTTGCAGATGGACTTGCATCTGGTGCACCTTTCTACGGCGTCTTCCTCGCCACCACCTCCGCTACGGTGATGCCTTTTGCATGTGGAGGCAGAGCGCGCTCGTCGCCGCTCAGTGACCTATTTGCAGGTTGGAGTAAACTCCAACTTGATAGCACCCTCCTGCACCATATGCCTGATGAAGTGATATACCATGTCAATGTGCTTGGTACGTGCATGGTGCTCAGGATTCTTGGCAAGTGCGATTGCGCTCTGGTTGTCGACGCGCACAGGAACTGGAACTGCTGCCCTCCCACTCATCTCTACCATGAGAAGCTGAAGCCAAACTGCTTCCTTGGCTCCAAAGCTGAGGGAGACGTACTCAGCTTTTGTGCATGAGGTAGCCACAACCACTTACTGCTTGCTGCACCAGTTGATGGCCCCAGCATTCATGAGGAACTCATGTCCAGAGATGGACTTATGGTCCTCAGAGTTTGAAGCCCAATCTGCATCTGTGTAGCCGATGATGCTGTTGTCGTTGTCGTTGTACGTGATGCAGATGTTGATGGTTCCAGCAAAGTAGCGGAAGATCCGCATCATTGCCTTCAAGTGCTCAGGTCCAGGGTTTGCCATGTGCTGGCTCACAGCGCTAACAGCCTGTGAGAGGTCGGGCTCGGTTGCCACCATCAGGTACATGAGGCTACTGACGGCGCTTTGGTACTTCTGCCGCTCAACTGGATTTGCTTCTCCATTGAAGCTCACGAGGTACTGCCGCATCTCTAGCAGCGTGCCGATGGGTTTTGCCTCTGCCATGCCAAACCACTCAAAACATCCTTGACGTAGCGCCTCTGTTGTAGGGAGAGAGAGCGTGATTTGCGGTCACACGTGATCTGGATACCGAGGAAGTATGATACCTTCCCGAGATCAGACATCTAGAAGCGCTCCGGCATGGCCTCCTTGAACTCCTATAGTGCAGACATGCTGTTGGAAAAGAGGAGCATGTCATCCACATAGACGATGACGATGAGTACCTCATGACCATGGTGCTAGCGATAGACACTGTAGTCACACTCACTGCGCTCAAACCCCATGCACTGCAATGCCGCATCCAACTTCTGGTTCCAAGCACGCGACGCTTGCTTGAGGCCGTAAAGCGACTTCTGCAGCTTGCAAACAAGATGCTCTTGGCCATCCATGACGCACCCCTCCGGCTGCTCCATGTCGATCTCCTCCTCCAAGTCACCATTCAAGGATACCGTCTTGACATCCATGTGGTGAACCTCAAAGTCCTCAGGTCCTGCATAAGAGAGGAGTGTGCGCACATAATTAAACTTTGCAACAGGGGCAAAAGTACCTGTGTAGTCGATGCCCTCCTGCTGAGAGTAGCCCTTGGCGACCAGCCTCGCCTTGTGCTTTTCCTGGTTACCATCTGCTCCCCGCTTCTTCTTGAACACCAACTTGCACTTGATCACCTTACGTCCAGGTGGACGCTCAGTCAGCTCCCACGTGCCATTGTCCAGCTGTGATTGTATCTCCTACTGCACGGCTTGGGCCCAATCTACTGCATCCGGTGCAGTCATGGTCTCCTTGTATGACGTTGGCTCATCTGAAACTACTGCAACTACGACGTTCATTTGTTCTGGTTTCTGCAGCATCGAGAAATGGCCACGCTCACCAGGCTTGTAACGCACCCTGAGAGGGTACCTACGACCTGGTGCTGGAGCGTTAGCGGGCGCTTGGCGCGGTGCTGCTGGCACAAGTGCTGCTGCTGCTGGTACTACATCTCCCTCCTCTACTTCTACCAATGAGGCTGTCGTTTCTGCTGCATCACACATGGGAGAGAAGAGTGATTCTCCCACTGTCACAGTAGAGGAAGGATTGGGAGAGATTGGGTCAGGAAAGATTTCTGCTCCCACTGTCTCGTCAGCTGCTGTTCTGCTGCCTCTTCACAGACAATGTTGGTGCCAATGACCCCGAAAACTTCAAAAATTCATGTCTCCAAATCCGAATGTTGGATCAATCTCAAACATGGATTGTGTACATTTTGCCACCTGATTTTCCAATGGTAGAGTCGGATCAACGATCAATGTAGGCATCTGGTAATTTCCTCGAACTTGCTCCTCTGGACCTGAAACTGAGCCACATGGCCCCTTTTCCAACACGAGGATGGCCTTGTCTTGGTGGCTCTTTATGTCGGTGACCTCATCATGTGCGCATCATCGACAAACCTACTGAAGAACATCAAGATGCAACTGAGCAGCCGGTTCCAAATGAAAGACCTGGGACCTCTTGAGTACTACCTAGGTACTACCTAGGTATCAGTGTCAGGATTGCCCAGCCGGCACCATCAGGCTCAGCTAGACAAAATACATTGATGACATCCTCAAGCAGTACGACATGGAGGACTGCAAACCCATCAGCACCCACATGGCAGCAGATTGCATCCTCACCTCAGGTGCCGCTCCTACCAACAAAGCACAGCAGCTCGACATGGCAGGCGTGCCATATGAGTCTGCCATGGACAATCTAATGTACGCGATGGTCGCGACTCCCCCCGACATCTGCCACGCTGTGGGGCAAGTGAGCAGGTATGTGGCCAACCCTGGGCCACAACACTGGCAAGTAGTGAAGCAGATATTTTGCTACTTGAAGGGCATACGACACTTGGGCATCCTGTACGGTGGGGTGCCACAGTCGGAATCCTTGCGGCTCATGGTGTTTACCGATGCAGATTGGGTCGGGAATGTTGACGACTGCAAGTGCACGTCTGGCTACATGTGCGTGCTGAACGGAGGAGCCGTGTCATGGGCAAGCCGCAAGCAGGTTTACGTCTCCCTCTCCACTACGGAAGCAGAGTACATCACTCTAGTGGAAGCGTGCAAGGAGACAATGTGGCTGCGCAGCCTACTCAAATACGAGCACCTCAATCGGCCGCAACGGTGGTCAAGGTGGACAACAAGTCTCCCATCGACATGTCCAAAAATGACACCTTGACGCGAAGGACAAAACACATCGAAGTTCGGTACCACTTCAGTCGTGACGTGGTCGCTAAGGGAGTGAGGAGCTGGAGCACGTTACGTCCAAGCTCAACCGGGCAGACGTGCTCACAAAATCGCTTCACCGAGAACTCCACCTTGTAGGAAGACAGGGTATTGGCATGAAGAGTGTAAGGGATGAAGATTGAAGACAGGACAAGTAGCTAGAGGTGCAAGGGAGAGATTGTTGTTATATGAATGTCCCTTGGTAACTAGTCTCCAGGATTTGCAAATAGTGGACGGACCAGGCATGCACGGCTCATGTGGAGCAAGTCCCTTTGGTCCTATCCAACAGACCAGGCATGCACTGTCCTTGTTCAAGGATAAGTCCCCTGGGTTTTTCTGATGATGGCTGTTCAGATTTTCAATCTGACCATACCGATGGAATAAGCAGGTGACATATTGTTAGCTCTCCAAGTTTCAGGCTAATCCAACGGTCGGATTGGAAGATGCAAGATGTGCCTTGGATCAGGGGATTTCTTCCCTGATTGAGGAGATGACCTCCTTGATTTAAGGAGTTACATCGGCCAAGGCGCGCATGCTGCTGGTTAGCCAAGGCGTGCGCGCTTTGGTTGCCAAAGGCACTCCTCAGCTTTTTATGCTTTGTACTTGCCATTGCCTCAACTACTCCTTCACTTGATGTCTCTTGTTTCAGTTGTGCGGTTGAGACTGAGCTTGATATGAACTGCTAAGGTGGTTGTAATCTTGTTCGTGTGAGAACACTCACTTAATCTGTTGGTCTCTCACACCAAGGAAAAAGAAGGCTTAGAGGACGGGAGCCCCTAAGCCCTTGAGCGAAAGCACCTGGGTAGCTAGGTCTCACCAGAGGCATAGTTAATTCCTTAGGGGTGATCTTGATCCTTGGGTGAAATTCCCTCGGATGGTCGGTAGTTGTGATTGTGTCGGCGCTATTTTCTAGACCAGAGCCTCAGGCCACATGACTCAAGAATAACAGATGACGTAATCCGGATTGCTCCCAAAGTGGCTCATGTAAGGAGCAACTGTGCGCCTAGGCTACAGGCTGGATCTTGGACTACAAGAACCTATCAGTTGCCTGTCATTGAGTATAGTTCTTACCTTTGAGACTCCTCACAGAGTTGTCCACCACAAGCTGACACTAAAGAAGCATTGGTTGGTCTAAGCCGCAGGAGTTCCCTCCTCGCGGGAAAGTGACCAGGTACTGAGGACACAGTGCAAGGAAGTGATTCCTATGAACTTCTGAATGTGGAACCTTGGCTGTGAGGATGATATCATCTCTTGGTTGCAACACCAAGAGCGGTTGGCGGGAACCATTGTGTCCGAATCCGTTTTCTAGACCGTCGCCTCAGGCACGTTGACAAAGGGTTATGGGCCCACACTGACTAGTTGTAAGGCACTCTTCTGCACACTCTCCCACCCTCTCTGTCTTGCAGTACACATCAGCTCCATCAGCTCCATCTGCTCCATTTGCTCTATCTGCTCCATCATCTCCAATGGCGGGTGCTGGCACTTAGCAAAAAAGGGCCAAGGATAAGCTCTACCCTTGTAGGTACGACCCTTGGGCTCTAACCAGGATAAGCTCTTCCCTTGGAGGCAAGACCTTGGCTTCACTAGTGTGCGTTCTTCTCTGTTTCCAGGTGATCAACGACTAAGAGGTAAGTGACGAATATGCACCTTCTAAACCGGTAGCAGACAACAGCCTACATAAGCCTACATTGGCCTTAGCAAAGCAAAGAAGCAGAGAAGCAGTATGACAACAGCCGCGATGCTCACTCTCGAGCAGGTCAATGGTGGGATGTCAAAGTTCAGAGGGTTTGGTTTTCCCTTGTGGAGATGGGAATATGAAATTGTCATGTGGGTGCGTGGCTACTTGAAGATGTTCCTTGGAGAAGAGGTTGAACCTCCAATAACTGATCTTGGATATGAAGCGTGGAGTGTCAAAAATGACATGGCGCTTGCAATTCTTGTGACATCATTGCATGAGTCACATCATGTCCACCTCCAAGGTATCACACATGCATCAAAGGCTTATGAGAAGCTTGGACGTGTACACCAATCAACGGCTCTTGAAAATCGCCTCTTCATTCTTCAAAAGCTGATTTCGATGAGAGTGAGCAAAAGAGAGTCGATTCCGGATTTCCTGTTGGAGTTTGAAGATCTGCTGCAGCAAGTGATCCAAATACACTGGGAAATTGACACCAACATGGACGCCATGATCCTCCTCATGGCGCTACGTCAAGGCCGGGGTCCTTTGATCACCTTCTTTGGCAGTTGGAAGGAGGAGGATTTGACATATGAGGCAATGTGTGAGTACGTGCGCAACGAGGCCATGCGTCGCATCGGTAGTGAGCCTAACATTTAAGCCTATGCTGCACAATACAATGGTCGTTGTAACAATTCCTCTTTTGGTTAGAGCAGCAGTGGAAGCGGTGGCGGAGGAGGAAAAGGCAATGGTGGCGGTGGAAAGAGTTCAAAGCGTCGTGGGAGGTGCCATAAACGTGGCAAGCCTGGGCATTGGGTACGGGAGTGTAGGACTCCCAAGAAGGAAGACTAAGATCATGGTGGTAGATATGAGGGTAAAGGAAACGGTAAAAAAGAGTTGACAAACATGATGGCTGAGAGCTTGCCGGCAACCCAGGGAGCGGCATTGCTCAAGCGTGGATCCTACGGGCGTGACTCTAGCACAAACCACCACTCTTCAAGGGAGAAGGATGGGTTCCTCTCCTCGAAAAGGAGGCGGGTATGGATCTTCCAAAACGTGAAGTTGGCCCATCCTTCCAGCCTCTCCAAGGGCTGGGCTGCTGTTACCATGCCTGCAACTGCCATTTTTAACCTTGGTGATGCTCAGCACTGCCCTTGAATGGCGGCGCTACCTTTGCTTCTGCTGGTGCTTCTGCCAGAAATCTGTCTGATAGAAAATGGACTGTAGAGGCCAGCAGACTAGGGATTTTGAAAAATTGAGTCCATCACTGTCAACTTTAGCTCAAACCCGTTGAGATCGACCCATAAAACAGGGTCATCAACAGGGGATTTACAGAGATATGCCCTTTTGGAGACAGGGTATGCTTCTGCACCTACCAGCCAGCTTGTAAACGGCGTTTCTTTCAAACATACCAATGGAATGCAAATATCTTTGTACCAATGGAAAGCTGAGGAAAAATAATTCAATTCCTATCTGCTACATTTCAAATTTGACAAAGAAACAAGAGAGTTGTGATCATCACAAAGCGACAGTCTTACTTAGAGAGAAGAGTGTAGCCCTAGCCGACCTTGTTTTGAGCAAAACTCTCAATCCGACCGTTGGATCTTCAAGATCTTGGGCTCGTTGGAAAGCTTGTCATTTGAAATTCGAGATCAAGTGGTCTAGTTTGAAAACTGGCGAAGGTTTTACCACAACCCGTCACTCTCAAAGTGATAGCCTGTGCTGGCTGAAAGTGGCAGAACCTGGCTCTGATACCAAGTGTTGGAACTGGAGGAGAGAGGGAGCCTTGGAGCAGCGAGCATGTGGGACTAGAAGGACATTTCTTGTGCTCAAGAATGGTTGTTGAATCACTCAAAATGATGGAGTACATATAGAGCTAGAGATTGGGCAAGTCAGCCCTCTCACAAGCCACACCACTTAGCCGTGGAGGCTAAGGCTCACACACTAGAGTCCATAATCTCACACAAGAGAGGAAATTAGTCTAGGAATCAGGCTTACCACTCACACACGACCTAGAGAGCTAGAAAATGCTCTCATTGCAAACTCCTAGTGGTCACATAACACAGAATCACATGGAGAATTGCCATGTGTCCATGGCTAGCACACAAGGATCTCACCTCACCTAAAAAGTAAGGAGAGGTATCTTTTTCCTAGTCAGCACACTTTGACAAGGCAACCCAAGAATCTAGGACCTTTTGGATATTTCTCCCATCAGGTCTTGACCCTGGACCTCTTGCCTTTCTCTTTTCTCAGGCTAAGGCACGGAGCTATCACCCGTGATCACCTGGATATCGGTGGTCGATGACCCCGAAAACATTGAAAATTCATATCTCCCAATGTGACCGTTGGATCGGCCTCAAACTTGGACCATAGACATTTTGCCACCTGATCAGAGCAGGCATCTGGTAGTTTCTTGAAACTTGCTCCCATGGACCTGAAACTGAGCCGGATGGCTCCTTTTCCAACAACCTTGGAGTTGGACATGTTGTGACTCATGCACTGATGTCAGAAGAATCGCGAGCGCCATGTCATTTTTGACACTCTACACTTCATATCTAGGATCTGTTTTTGGAGGTTCAACCTCTTCTCCAAGGAACATCTTCAAGTAGCCACTCACCCTCATGACACCTTCAATTTCCCATCTCCACAAGGGAAAACGAAACCCTCTGAACTTTGACATCCAACCATTGACCTGCTCGAGAGTGAGCATCGCGGCTGTCCTCATACTACTTCTCTGTGTCTCTGCTTCTCTGCTTCGCTGAGGCCAATGTACGCTGATGTAGGCTCTTGTCTGCTACCAGTTTAGAATATGCAGATTTGTCACTTACCCCTCAACCATTGATCACCTGCAAAGAGAGAAGAACGCCCACTAGAGAACCCAGGGTCGTGCCTTCAAGGGCAGAGCTTATCCTGGTTAGAGCCCAAGGGTTATACCTCCAAGGGTAGAGCTTATCCTTGGCCGTTGTTTGCTAAGTGCCAGTACCCGCCGTCGGAGCTGATGGAGCAGATGGAGCACATGAAGCTGATGGAGCTGATGTGTACTGCAAGACAGAGAGGGCGAGAGAGTGTGTAGAAGAGTGCCTTACAACTAGTCAGTATGGGCCCATAACCCTTTGTCAACTTGCTTGAGGTGACGGTCTAGAAAACGGGTTCGGACACAATGGTTCCCGCTGACCGCTCTTGGTATTGCAACCAAGATATCACCCTGAGAGCCAAGATTCCACATTGAGCAGTTCATAGGAATCACTTCTTTGCACTGTGTCCTTGGAACCTGGTCACTTTTGCGCGAGGAGCAAACTCCTGGGGCTTAGACCAGCCAATGCTTCTTTAGTGTCTTCCTCTCGTGAACAACTCTGTGAGGAGTCTCCAAGGTAAGAAGTGTACTCAATGACAGGCAACTGACAAGTTCTTATAGTCCTAGATCCAGCCTCTAGCCTAGGCGCGCAGTTGCTCCTTAGATTAGCCACTTTGGGAGCAATCTTGATTGCGTCATCTGTTCTTCCTGGGTCACGTGGCGTGAGGCTTAGGTCTAGAAAATAGCGCCGACACAATGATAACTGCTGACCGCCAAAGGGAATTTCACCTAAGTATTACGATCACTCCCAAGGAATTAACTATGCCTCAGGTGAGACCTAGCTACCCAGGTGCTTTCGCTCAAGGTCTTAGGGGCTCCAGCCTTCTAAGCCTTCTTCTTCCTTTGTGTGAGAGACCAACAAATTAAGTCAGTACTCTCACACGTGAAAGATTAGAACCACCTTAGCAGTTCATATCAAGCTCAGTCTCAAGCACACAACTCAGACAAGAGACATCAAGTGAATGAGTAGTTGAGACAATGGCAAGTACAAGGCATGAATAGCTGAGGAGTGCCTTTGGCAGCCGAAGCGCGCGTGCCTCGGCTAACCCAAAGTGCGCGCGCCTCGGCCGATGTCACTCCTTAAATCAAGGTGGTCATCCCCTCAATCAGGGAAGACATCCCCTGATCCAGGGCACATCTTGCATCTTCCAATCCGACCGTTGGATCAACCCGAAACTTGGAGAGCTGACACTTTGACACCTGCTCATTCCACCGGTATGGTCAGATTGACAATCTGAATAGCCATCATTAGAAAAACCAAGGGGACTTACCCTTGAACAAGGATAGTGCATGCCTGGTCTGTTGGATAGGATCAAGGAGACTTCTTCCACATGAGCAGTGCATGCCCGGTCCGTCCAGTAGTTGCCAATTTTGGAGACTAGAGGCCAAGGGGCATTCATTTAACAACAATCTCTCCCTTGTAACTCTGGCCACTTGTCCTGTCTTCAGTCTTCGTCACTTACGCCCTTCATGCCGATACCCTGCCTTCATGCAAGGTGGAGTTCTCGGTGAAGGGGTTTTGTCAGCATGTCTGCTCGGTTGAGCTTGGACATAACGTGCTCCAGCTTCAGCACTCCCTTAGCGACCAGATTGCGACTTAAGTGGTACCGAAATTCGATGTGTTTTGTCCTCCGCGTCAAGGTGCCATTTTTGGACGTGTCAATGGCAGACTTGTTGTCCACCTTGACCACCTTTGCGGCGGATTAAGGTGCTCATATCTCTTGGTAAGGCTGCACACCAAATCCTAGGATTGGTGAATAAGATTCGTGAATCCGGATCCGGACTCGGATTTGGGGATCCGAATCCTTCATTAGGATTCGATTCGAGATTCGGGGATCTTTTTTGCACAAGTTTCAACTTGGAAAACATGGTTTTCTGTGGCAAACAAGAGGAGTTTCACTTGCCATACCTCGTAGGATTCGGAAAAGATTCGTGAATCCTTAGGATTCGTGAATCCAGATTCGGATTTGTGAATCGAAGCCAGACTTGGATTCGGATTCGTGAATCCGAATCCAATCTTGGATTCGGGAATCTTATTCGGTGTGCACCCTTATCTCTTGGAGCAAGCTGCGGAGGCATATTGTCTCCTTGCACGCTTCCGCTAGAGTGATGTTCTCTACTTCGACAATGGAGAGGGAGACGCAGTCGTGCTTGCCGCTCGCCCATGACACGGCTCCTCCGTTCAGCATGCACACGTAGCCAGACGTGGACTTGTGGTCGTCCACATTCCAGGCCCAATCTGCATCAGTATACACCATGAGTTGCAAGGATTCCGACTATGGCACCCCACCGTACTGGATGCCCAAGTGTCGCGTGCCCTTTTGGTAGCAAAAAATCTGCTTCACTGCTTGCCAATATTGTGGCCCAGGGTTGGCCACATACCTGCTCACTTGCCCCACAACGTGACAGATGTCAGGGCGAGTCGCGACCATCTCGTATATAAGATTGCCCACGGCAGACTGATATGGCACGCTTGCCATCTTGACGTGCTTTGCTTTGTTGGTGGGAGCGGCACCTGAGTTGAGGATGCAATCTGCTGCCATGTGGGTGCTGATGGGTTTGCAGTCCTCCATGTCATACCGCTTGAGGATGTGATCAATGTCTTTGGTCTGGCTGACCGTGATGGTGCCGGCTGAGCAATCCCGCATGACACTGATACCTAGGTAGTACTCAAGAGGTTCCAGGTCTTTCATCTGGAACCGACTGCTGAGTTGCATCTTGATGTTCTTTAGCAGCTTTGTCGATGATGCGCAGATGATGAGGTCATTGACGTAAAGAGCCACCAAGACGTGGCCATCCTCGTCCCCTCGTACGTACATACTGAGGTTGTTCTCGCAGTGACCGTACCTGGACCCTCCATGAACGCGTCCATATCCTTGTACGAGCACCTTGGGGCCTGTTTCAGCCCATACAATGACTTGTCGAGCTTGCAAACGTTTCTGAGTGGTGCATCCGACCCCTCAAGCACCTCTATCAAGACTTCTTTGTCAAGCTTTCCGTAGAGAAATACTGTATTAACATTCATCTGGTGAACCTCTAAGTTCTTGGCTGTTGCTGTTGCGAGGAGAGACCAGATCATTCCAAAGGTGACGACGGGCGCGTACGTCTCATTGCACTCGCTCTCCCGCCACGCGCAAAACCCTTGGCCACCAGCCACGCCTTTTGGCGGTCGATGGTCCCATCGGGCTTCAGCTTCTTGACCATGACCAACTTGCACCCTACAACGTGAGCGCCAGCAAGCCGGTCAACCAGCTTCCATATCCTGTTCTCCTTGTGCGAGGCCAACTCGCTTTTGATGGCGGTCTTCAACTTGGCCCCATCCGGTAGAGCAAGTGCTTGTGCCACTGTGGACGACTCTCCCGGAGCCACGAAGGCATAAGTCAGACCAGTCCAATCACTTGTTGTAGCATCATACTGTCGTGGTGGGATACATAAGCGCAAGGTGCGTCTTACTACCTGATGCTACGACGGCTGCTACTGTTGATCCTGCTGCTGCTGCTCTTGTTGCTTTGGTTATCTTACCACAGACTCTCCCTTAGTGGAAAGTCCTCATCATCAGAGGAGGAGACATCGGAATCAACATCAGAGTCCTCTGTTGCGGCTCCACCTCAAGCTACCACTCCTCTTGCCTCTGTTGCCTTAATGCTGCTGCACCCCTGTGGTGCCTCATTGCCTATCTCTAGTGAAACCAGCCATTCACCTGGTTTGGGCACTGGCTCGTCCTTGAACTGCTGCTCTGCTCCTACGACAGCCTCGTTGAATTCCACGTCTTTACTACGAATCACTTTGTTCCCTTGTAGGTCCCAGATCCTGTAAGAGCGTTGGGCAGTGTCGTACCCCAAGAGGAGACATTTCTTGTCCTCCGGATCTAGCTTACTGGCACCCTCCCTCGTCAGCTTTTTGGCATAGGCCTGGCAGCCAAACACTCACAAATGTGAGGCATCTGGTTTCTTGCCTGATCATGCCTCTTATGGGGTCATTGGCGGCAGCTTCTTTTTTGCCTTTCCTCAAAGGGCTTATGCAGGTGTGAGGTTGATGATGTAGGCCGTTGTCCTAGTAGCCTCGGCCTTGAACCGTCCTAGAAGCTTTGCTTCATACAACATCGTTCTTACCATCCGGAGGATGGTTTGGTTGAGACATTTAGCGACACCGTTGCTCTCGGGTGACTCAGGTACTGTACTTTCTTGCCGTATGCCCTGCTCCGCCAGCCAGCCCTCACAAGCCTTGTATTCCCCATCGTTATCACAACGAAGGGCCTTGACCTTCTTGCCGAAGACGACCGTCATGTCTCGGTCAGTAATCTTGCCGACAAAGAGTAGGTTGGCAGCAAAGTTGGGCAGATAGACTACCTCGGTAAGCTTGAGCTCCTTCTCTTGGCCATTCACCTGGATGGTGACCAGCTTGTCACCCACCCCTTCAGCGAGTTCCACCCTCACGTAAGCATAATGGAAGTTGAGGTGGCAGGGGCCCATGGAGGTGAAATCCCGTTTGTCGTTGGTGGAATTGTGATTTGTGCCAAAGTCAAGAGCAAAGGCCCCTAGCTTAAGGTGTACATTGCCAGCGCCAGTCGTGCCTTTTGCCTTCAGTGTGGTGGGCTGCTTCCCACCCTTACCTCCCTTTTCATCCTTCTCTCCCACTCCCTGGATCCCTTCCTTCTTTGGAGCACGGCACTCGCGTGTCCAGTGCCGTGCCTTTCCATAGTTGTGTCAGTTGCCAGGCCGTCGCTTGCCCTTCCCCTTGCTGCGTGCCCCCTGCTGCTGCCCTGACTTGCTAGTGCTGCTGCTGCTTGCTATGCCCCTAGCATAGGCTGTTATGTTGGCCTCGCTATGGCTACGCCGCATAGCCTCATTGCAAATGTACTCTGAGATGTTGGAGTACTTCACATGGTCCTCTGGCCAGCCTCCAATCAAAGTAATCATGGGGCCCCAGCTTGGTGGAAGAGCCATGAGGAGAATCATCCCCTGTATGTCGGCTTCAAGGCTCCAGCCCATGTTGTTGGCTTGCTGAAGGAGAGTCTCAAAATGCTGCAAGAAGTTTAAGACGTCCTCGCCTTCAGTCAGCTGCATCTTCAGCAGTTTTTGGAGGATGAACAAACGGTTGGCGAGGGAGTCACTCTGGTAGACCTCGCATAGTTTCTTGTATGCCTGAGCTAAGTTTGTGAGGCCAAGGATGTAAGAGAGCAGATGTTGCTACACTGCTGAAACCCGAATGGCCATACATTTCTTGTTGGCCCGCTTGTATACTATGAGCTCCTCTGGTTGGGATAAAAGTGGTTGGGCAGCCTCCCCTGTGAAGTAGGGGAGGAGATCATGATCATCGACTATGATATCACTGTGGCACTTCCAGAGCGAGAACCCTGTCTCATCAAATTTAGGAATTGGTGCAGGAATGCCACTCCCTGCCTCTACTGTGGACGTCACACCTCCAGTGGTGGCCACAGGTGTACTGGTCCACGAGCCTCCTCAATGGCGCTCTTGCCTTTCTCCTCGACAGTAGGTGAAGCCATGGTACCTGCGGTTGAGGCGGATCTCATTCGTTGAGGCCTCTCTACTACATCTGCTGTTGATGTCGATGTGAAGCTGATGGAGCCGATGTCAGGTTGATGAGAGGTCTTAGACGGAGGGCAAAAGAGGAGCACCTGTAGGTGTGATAGAGCGTCTACGCTCCTCACATTTACTAAGCTATTGAGCGACCTATATGATTTATGCAACTAAGTCTCACACTATGCGTGGGCCCATAACCCTTTTGCATCATGAGTCACGTGGCCTGAGGCTCCGGTCTAGAAAACAGTGCCGACACAATGGCAAATGCCGAGCGTCCAAGGGAATTTCACCCAAGGATCACGATCACGCCCAAGGAATTAACTGTGCCTCTTGTGAGACCTAGCTATCCAGGTGCTTGCGCTCAAGGTCTTAGGGGATCCCGCCCTCTAAGCCTTCTTCTTCCTTGGTGTAAGAGCCCAACAAATTAGGTCAGCACTCTCACGCGAGCAAGATTACAACCACCTTAGAAGTTCATATCAAGCTCAGTCTCAAGCGCACAGCTCAAACAAGAGACATCAAGTGAAGGAGTAGTTGAGACAATGGCAAGTACAAGGCATAAATAGCTGAGGAGTGCCTTTGTCATCCAAAGCGTGTGCGCCTCGGCTAACCCGAAGCGCGCGCGTCTCAGCCGATGTCACTCCTTAAATCAAGGAGGTCATCCCCTCAATCAAGGAAGACATCCCCTTATCCAAGGCACATCTTGCATCTTCCAATCCGACCGTTGGATCAGCCCAAAACTTGGAGAGCTGACAGTTCGAAACCTCCTCTTTTCATCGACACACTCAGATTGACAATCTGAATAGCCATCATCAGAAAAGCCCAGTGGACTTATCCTTGAACAAGGATAGTACATGCTTGGTCTTTTGGACAGGACCCAGGGGACTTGCTCCACATGAGTAGTGCATGCCTGATTTGTCCACTACTTGCCAATTCTGGAAACTAGTGGCCAAAAGGCATTCATGTAACAACATCATCCCCCTTGCTTACATGGCGCTCCCTATGACCGCCAAGAGGCATCAACCACTAGGAAGGACCTTGGAATGTTCTAAGATGTCTCTTAGAACCTTCTTGTCTCTCCTTTGGTGAAAAAGAAAACTAGTTACCGGGCCGGGATTTGACCCAGTGACCTCTCGCTCCAGAGACTACCTCTGGAACGTCTAAGCCACAAGGAGCTGTCCTAGGTAGTATTTGCTGGCTATACTATCCAGAGAAGACCAAGGGGACTTGCTCCAAAGGAGAAGTGCATGCCTTGTCTATCTGGACCAGACTTAGGGGACTTACTCTAAGGGAGCAGTGCATGCCTAGACCGTCCTGTGCCTGTCCAAATTTCAGTGATGGACAAGGAGCATATCAGGTCAAGAAGAAGAACGCACACTAGTAAACCCAGGGTCGTGCCTCCAAGGGTGGAGCTTATTCGGTTAGGGCCCCAGTGCCGTACCTCCAAGGATAGAGCTTTTCTTTGGCTCTTGTTCGCTAAGTGTCACCACCCGCCGTTGGAGCTGATGGAGTAGATGGAGCAGATGGAGCTGATAGAGCTAATGGGTGCTAGAAGACAGAGAGGGCAAGAGAGTGCGCAGAAGCATGCCTTACAACTAGTCAGTGTGGGCCCATAACCTTTTGTTAACCTGCCTGAGACGTCGGTCCAGAAAAAAAAAATGACACAATGGTTCCTGACGACCGCTCTTGGTATTGTAATCAAGAGATGATATCACCCTCAGAGCCAAGGTTCTACACTGAGAAGTTCATAGGAATCACTTCCTTGCACTGTGTCCTTAGCACCTGGTCACTTTCGCGCAAGGAGCAACTCCCAGTGCTTAGATCAACCAATGCTTCCTTAATATCTGCCTTTGTTGGATAACTGTCTAGGGAGTCTCAAAGGTAAGAACTATACTGAATGACAGGGAACTGATAGGTTCTTATAGTCCTAGAGCCAGCCTCTAGCCTAGACGCGTAGGAGCTACTTGGATGCGCCACTTTGGAGGAAATCTGGATTGCGTCATTCCCCCCGCCTACATGGCGCTCCCTTTGACCGCCAAGTGGCGCTAGTCACCAAGAAGGACCTTGGAATGTTTTAAGATGCCTCTTACAACCTTCATGTCCCCTTTTTGGTCACAAAGAAAATTAGTCACCGGGTTGGGATTTGACCCAGGGACGTCTCGCTCCAGAGACTAACTGTGGAACGTCTAAGCCACAAAGAGTTATTCTAGGTAGTGTTTTTTGGCTATACTATCCAGATCAGACCAAAGGGACTTGCTCCTAAGGAGCAGTGCATGCCTTGCCTATGTGGACCAGACTTAGGGGATTTTCTCCAAGGGAGCAGTGCACATCGGAGTGTAGCTAGTATGCGCCAGAAGAAACCTTTGCCCAAGTACGATGCTGAGAGTGCAGAATGGACCGGACTCAGCTGGTCATGCCTGGCTCACGGATAGCCTGTGACTTTGACAAAGGCTATGAACATGCCAGATGCGGCCAAGTGGAAGGAGGTAGTGGACAGCAAACTTGCATCCATCGAAGAGAACGGAACATGGGTTCTGGTGGACAGGCCCCCAAACGCCCACGTGGTGGGGTCAAAGTGGGTATTGCGGAAAACGTTCAAGCAGGATGGTACTATCGACAAGTATAAGGTAAGAGTTGAGGTGAAAATATTCTCCCAGCGTGCAGGCACAAAGTAGGAGGAGACCTTTGTGCTTGTCGTCATCTTTGCCTCCATCAGATCCATATTGGGCATAGCTGTAGAAAATGATCTGGAGGTCCACCGGATGGATGGATGTCAACACAGCTTTCCTCTATGGGAAGGAAGACAAAGAAGTTCTCATAGAAATGCCCGAGGTAGTGAAAGCTCCAGAGGGCAAGGTTTGCAAACTGGTCAAAGCACTCTATGTGCTGAAACAGGCCCCCAGGATGTGGTACAAGGAGATGAACAGCTTCATGGCCGGCCTCACCTTCACACACTGCCAGAATGACCCTAGTGTCTATCTGCAGGAGGATGAACAAGGCTGGTTGCACTGTTTGTGGATGACCTGATCATGTGCTCGTCATCGGTCCGGCTATTGATCAAGCTGAAGACACATCTCAGAAACAAGTTCAAGATGAAGGACATGGGTCCGCTAGAGTTGTACCTCGGGATAGCCGTCCACCGCAATCAAGGAGCAGGCACCATCAAGCTGAACCAGACCAAGTACATCATGGAGGTCCTACAACATGGAGGATTGCAAGCCCATCAGCACACCCATGACAACAAACATCAGGAGGTAGTGGACAGCAAACTTGCTGCCTACAACATGGAGGATTGCAAGCCCATCAGCACACCCATGACAACAAACATCAAGCTCTCCTCCTCCATGAGCCCCAGCACGAAAGTAGAAAGGTGTCAAATGGAGAAAATTCCCCACTAGTCTGCAGTTCGCAGCCTCATGTATGCCATAGTAGGAACAAGCCCTGACATTTGATATGTTGTGGGATAAGTGAGCAGGTTTGTGGCCAATCCAAGGCCACAGCACTGGCAAGCAGTCAAGCGCATCATGCCTTATCTACAAAAGACCCGACACAGGGACTCCAGAACCGCTGCGGCTGGTATGCTACACACACGTCGAGCGGGGAGGAAGAACTGATGAAAGAAGGTCCACCTCGGGGTTTGTGTGCCTCTTCAACGCTGGTGCAATCTCTCGGACAAGCAGAAAGGAAGACTGTGTCTCCCTCTCTACCGCTGGGGCAGAGTACATCGCTCTGTCAAAAGCATGCAAGGAGACACAATGGCTACGTAGTTTGCTTGCCGAGATGAAAGTGCCATAAACAAAGGCAACAAAGGTCCGCATCGACAACAAGAGCGCCATGACAATGGCACAAGATGATGTCATCTCTCGGCGGACCAAGCACATCAACATCAGTTACCACTACTCATGCGACCTAGTCGCAAAGTGTTGGAACTAGAGGAGAGAGGGAGCCTTGAAGCAGCGAACATGCGGGACTAGAAGTGCATTTCTTGTGCTGAAGAATGGTTATTGAATCACTCAAAATCATGGAGTACATATAGAGCTAGAGATTGGGCAACTCAGCCCTTTTACAAGCCACACCACTTAGCCATGGAGGCTAAGGCTCACACACTAGAGTCCATAATTTCAAACAAGAGAGGAAATCAGCCTAGCAATTAGGCTGACCACTCACACACGACCTAGAGAGCTAGAAAATACTCTCATGGCACATTCCTAGTAGTCAAATAACCCACAATCCCATGGAGCATCGCCATGTATACATGACTAGCACACAAGGATCTCACCTCACCTAAAAAGCAAGGAGAGGTACCTTTTTCCTAGTCAGCACACTCTGACAAGGCAACCCCAGAATCTAGAACCTTTTTGGATATTTCTCTCATCAGGTCTTGACCCTGGACCTCTTGCCTTTTTCTTTTCTCAGGCTAAGGCATGGAGCCATCGCCAATGGTCACCTGGATATCGCTAGTCGATGACCCCGTAAAGTTTGAAAATTCATATCTCCTAATTCGCTTGTACGATCGGCCTCAAACTTGGAACGTAGACATTTTGCCACCTGATCTTTCTAATGGTGAAATTGGATTGATGATCGGAGCATCTTTTGGTAGTAATCTGGAACTTGCTCTTGTGGGCCTCAAACTGAGCCGCGTGGCTCCTTTCCCAACAATCTCCCACTTTGCCTCAGTGAGAGTGGGCCGAGTCCACAGACGTTCATGTAGAATTGTTGCTTCTCAAAGGTGACTAGCTTGGTGCAGAAATCAGCGACTTACTTGCTGGTTGGAGAAAACTCCAGCTTGATAGCACCCTCCTATACCGTGTGCGTGATGAAGTCACATGCGATGTCAATGTTCTTGGTGCATGCATGGTGCTCAGGATTCTTGGCAAGTGGGATTGTGCTCTGGTTGTCAACGGGCAGAAGAACTAGAACAGTGCACTCTCACTCATCTCTGCCATGAGACGCTTAAGCCAAACTGCTTCCTTGGCTCCAAAGCTGAGAAAGACGTATTCAGCTTCTGTGCTTCAGGTGGCCATGACCACCTGCCGCTTGCTGCACTTGCTGATGGTCCTACCATTTATGAGGAACACATGTCCAAGGATGGACTTGCGGTCCTCAGGGTTTGAAGCCCATTTTGTGTCTGTATAACCGATGATGTTGTCGTTGCCGTTGTAGGTGATACTGATGTTGATGGTTCCGGCAAGGTAGCGTAAGATCCGCTTCACTGCATTTTGGTGCTCAGGTCCGGGATTAGCCATGTGCTGGTTCACTAGGCTAACAGCCCGTGTGAGGTCAGGCCTGGTTGCAACCATCAGGTACATGAGACTGCCGACGGCGCCCAGGTATCTCTGCCGCTCAGCTGCATCTGCTTCCCCATTGAAGCTTACGAGGTACTGCTGCGTCTCTAGTAGCGTGCCGATGTATTTTGCCTCTGCCATGCCAAACCAATGCAAGACATCCTTGATATAACGGCTCTACTGCAATGAGAGAGAGCGTGATTTGCGGTCACGCGTGATCTCGATACCAAGGAACTATGATGCCTCGAGACCAGACATATGGAAGCGCTCTTGCATGGCTTCCTTGAACTCCTGCAGTGCAGACATGCTGTTCAAAAGGAGGAGCATGTCATCCACATACACGATGATGATGAGGACCTCATGCTCATGCTGTTAGCTATAGACGCTATAGTCACACTCGCTGCGTTCGAACCCCATGCACTACAACGCCGCATCCATCTTTTGGTTCCAAGCATGCGACGCTTGCTTGAGGCCGTAAAGCGACTTTTGCAGCTTGTAAACTAGGTGCTCCTGGCCATCCATGACGAACCCCTCCGGCTGCTCCATGTAAATCTCCTCTTCCAGGAGCGCCGTCTTGACGTCCATGTGGTGAATCTCAAAGTCTTTGCTGCTCCATAAGAAAGGAGCATGCGCACAGAGGTAAACTTTGCAACAGGAGCAAAGGTTTCTGTGTAGTCGATGCCTTCCTAGTGCAAGTAGGTTGCCATCTGCTCCCCCCTTCTTCTTGAACACCCTCTTGCACTTGATCACCTTACGTCCAAATGGACGCTCAGTCAGCTCCCACGTGCGATTGTCAAGCTACGACACTATTTCTTGTTGCACAACTTGCGCCCAATCTGCTGCATCTGGTGCAGCCATGGCCTCTTCGTACGACGTTCGCTGATCAGAGTCTGCTGCAACTGCAACATTCATCTGATCTGATTTTTAGAGCACTCAGAAATGCCCGCGCTCACCAGGCTTGTAGCGCAGCCTGAGAGGCTACCTTCGACCAGCAGCTGGACCGTTAGCATGCGGCTGGCGCGGTGCTGCTGGCACAACTGCTTGTGCTGATGGTGGTGCATCTTCTTCCTTTGCTTATGCCGATGCGGCCGTTGTATCTGCTGCATCCGACATGGGAGAATACAGTGGTTCTCCCAATGTCTGAGTAAAGGAAAGGCAAGGAGAGACGCGGTGAGGGAGTATGTTTGCTCCCACTGCTTTGTTAGCTGCTGGTTCTGCTGCCTCTTGGCAGATGATGTTGGTGCCGATGACGTTACTTTCGTTGAAAACAATATCCCTGGAGATGATGACGTGGTCAATATCCCTCTCCTACAAGCGATACGCCTTGCTTGCCACGTCAAAGCCGATCATCAGCATTTGTGCGCTCTTCGCATCCCATTTCTGCCGCTTCTCCTTGGACAAGTGCATGTGTGCCAAGCTACCAAACGCGCGAAGATGACCCATGCTCAGCTTCTTGCCAAAACATGCCTCATACGGCATCATCTGCTCCTAGGCCCTGGTTGGACTACGGTTCTTGATGTACACTGCAATGCTCATTGCTTCGGCCCAAAAGTCTTAGGTCAGCCGAGCCGCGTGCAGCATGGAGCACCCCGACTCAACGATGGTGCGGTTGGCGCATTCGGCTATGTCATTCTGCTGCGGCGAGTATGGCACTGTCCGCTACGCCTTGATGCCTGCTATTGCGAGGTAGTCTTGGAACTCCTTGCTCAGGTACTCTCCACCACGGTTGCTACGCAGCGCGTTGATTTTCTTGCCAATGTCATTCTCCACCATGGCCTTGAACTCCTTGAACCTGTCAAAGCACTCGTCCTTGGAGGAAAAGAAGTACACAGCAGTGTAACAACTGAAATCATGAATGAAGGTGAGAAAATACCTAGAGCCTCCAAAGCTCTGGGTCTGCATCGAGCCACACAAGTCCGTGTGGACCAGCTCCAAAACCTGCTTCGCGCAGTCCCCTGCTCCAAAAAATGCCTCGCGATGTTGCTTCCCCTCGAAACAGCCGATACGCAACTGTTGGTAAAAGTTAGAGATGGTGGGCAAGTCACGGACCATCTACTTTGTTTGAAGTTGTTACAAGGCACGCATGCCGATGTGGCCATAGCGCGCATGCCAGATTTTGCCATCTGTGGCCTGCACAGCTGTTGTAAGACTCTGCTTACGCAAGATCTTGGTCGCCCATAGCAAGCGGTACAAGTTGCCTTCCTTCACCAACCTGGCCAACTCCTCCTCGTTTCCTTCTCGAGTATGTAGCCATAGTCATTGTCAAAGATGACTCGCAGTCCTGTATTGGTGAGAGAGGATATTAAGAGAAGATTGAATGCACCATTAGGTACGTACAGCACGTCATGGAACACTCCCACTTCAATGCCACAACGGGTCTCCAAACACATCTCCACAATCCCAGTCCCCTTAGCATACACCACTCGATCATAACCCAAAGCAATCGGACGAGGGGGAATAGAGAGCAGCTGCGCAAACCACTCCTTCTGGTGCGTCAAAATCTTGGTACATCCAGAGTCCTTGTACCACACAAGATCTGCCTTCTCCTTCTGCGACATGTCAGACTTCGCCATGAAGAGGCGATTGCAAACCTCCTTGGCCACGTTCATGTTGCCAAAATGGCGCGCGCCGGTCTGGTTCTGCTGCTGGAGCTGCTACTGACGTTGCTATGACTACTGCTGCTACTGCTGTGGAGATTGCTACTTTAGCTACTGCTACTACTGCTCCTTCCGGTCCCTCTTGAACTTGAAGCACTCTTTCTTGTAGTGCCCCTCTTTTTGAAAATAGTGGCATTTTCCCTTCTTCTTGCCTCTCTACTGCCCAGAGTGCTGCTTCCGGTTGCGTGAACCCATGGCCATGAAAGCTGCTTCACTGCTGCTACTGCCACCATTGCGCTTTGCGGCATTGCGACTCAGCTTTACCTCCACCAGGTGCGTGCAGATGAAGTCCAAGTCGAGAGCCAGCTGACACTCTAAGATCTCTCGCACTATGTCATAGCCCGTTAGGAGTCCTCTTAGCAAGAGGAGAACAAAGTGCGTATCTTCCACAGGGTTGCCGGCCGCTCTCAGCTGCTTCGCTAGCCCCTTTGCCCTGTCCAAGTACGCCTCAATCACTTTGCCACCCTGCATTTTCAACGCCATCATCTTCTCCGCCAAAAGCATGAGGAATGCAAGATCCTTGCTCTCAAACTTCTTGCACAAGGTGTCCCACCCCTCTTTTGTAGTAGCCTTGTCACTCACGTACTGAAGATGCGGATTGGAGATGGTGTTGACAAGCAGCCTGTAGGCCGGTGTGTCCTTCTTCCACTCCTCATATACCGCTACTACAGTTGTAGATGAACTTCCATCTACTGCACCCTTTTGGGGCATCTTCCTTGCCACCATCTGCGCTACGGTGATGCCTTTTGCTTGTTGGAAAAGGAGCCATCCGGCTAAGTTTCAGGTCCATAGGAGCAAGTTCCAGGAAAGTACCTGATGCCTGCTTCGATCTGCGATCTGACTTCACCATTGGAAAGATCAGGTGGCAAAATGTCTACGCTCCAAGTTTGAGGCCAATCCAACAGTCGGATTGGGAGATATGAATTTTCGACGTTTCAGGGGTCATGGACTGCCGATGTCTGGGTGGCCATCAGTGATGGCTCCATGCCTTAGCCTGAGAAAAGAAAAAGGCAAGAGGTCCAGGGTCAAGACCTAATGGGAGAAATATCCAAAAAGGTCCTTGGTCTTAGGATTGCCTTGTCAGAGTGTGCTGACTAGGATAAAGGAACCTCTCCTTACTTTTTAGGTGAGGTGAGATCCTTGTGTGCTAGCCATGGACACATGGCGATTCTCTATGGGTTTGTGGGTTATGTGACCACTAGGAGTGTGCCATGAGAGCATTCTCTAGCTCTCAAGGTTGTGTGTGAGTGGTCGGCCTGATTGCTAGGCTGATTTTCCCCCTTGTGTGAGATTATGGACTCTAGTGTGTGAGCCTTAGCCTCCATGGCTAAGTAGTGTGGCTTGTGAGGGGGCTCACTTGCCCAAGCTCTAGCTCTATATGTACTCCATCATTTTGAGTGATTGAACAACCATTCTTCAGCACAAGTGATGCCCTTCCAGTCCCACATGCTCGCTGCTCCAAGACTCCTTGTCTCCTCCAGATCCAACATTTGGTATCAGAGCCAAGTTGTGCCACTTTCAGCCAGCATAGGCCATCACTTTGAGAGTGACGGATTGGGGTAAAATCTTCACCAGATTTGCCAATCGACCACTGGATCTTCAAGTTCAAGAGACAAGCTTTCCAATAAGCCAAAGATCACGAAGATCCAGCGGTCGAATTGAGAGTTATGCTCAAAACGAGGTCGGCCAGGGCTACACTCTTCTCTATGAGTAAGACTGTCGCCTTGTAATGACCATAACTCTCTCGTTTCTTTGTCAAATTTAAAAAGCGGCACATGCAAATTGTAGTATTTTTGCTAAGATTTCCATTGGTGCAAAAATATTTGCATTCCATTGATTCGTTTGCGAGAAATGTCCTTTACAAGCTGGCTTGTCTGAGTTGGAGTAGGAGCAGAAGCATACCCAGTTTTCAAGAGGGCATATCTTTTAAAATGCCTTATTGATGACCCTGTTTCATGGATCGCTCTGAAAGGTTTTGAGCTGAATTTTCCATTGTTGAGTTCTATTTTTCAAACTTCCTACTCTGCTGGCATCTACAGTCCATTTCCTGTCAAACAGATTTCTGTCAGACGCAACAGCAGAAGCAGGGGTAGTGCCGCCATCCAAGGGCAGCGCTAAGCATCACCAAGGCTCACAATGGCAGCAGCTGGCGTTCTGACAAGAGCCCAGCCTTTGGAGAGGCTGGAGGGACGCGCCAAGTTCACGTTTTGGAAGATCCGTACATGCCTCCTTTTGGAGGAGAGGGGCGTGTGGGAGGTGGTGAGCGGCGGCGAGCCGGCTCCATTTCCATAGGCAAAAGGCATCACCGCAGTGCAGGTGGTGGCCGGGAAGACTCTGCAAAAGGGTGCAGCTGATGCGGGTTCTTCTGTAGCTGTACCAGCGGTGTATGAGGAGTGGAAGAACAAGGAAAGGCAGGCCTACATGTTGCTTTTCAACATTATCTCCAACCCGCATCTTTAGTATGTGAGTGACAAAGCTACGACAAAGGAGGGGTGGGACACGTTGTGCAAGAAGTATGAGAGCAAGGATCCTCCATTCCTCATGCTTTTGGAGAAAAAGATGATGGCGTTGAGAATGTACGGTGGTGAAGGGATTGAAACGGATCTAGACGGGGCAAAGGAGCTGGCGAAGCAGCTAAGAGCGGCCAGTAACCCTGTGGAAGAGACGCGCTTCATCCTCCTCTTCCTGAGGGGACTCCCAACTTGCTACGACACAGTGTAAGAGACGCTGGAGTGCCAGCCAGCTCTCGACCTCGACTTCATCTGCACACACCTGGTGCAGGTGGAATTGTGTCGCAACGCAGCAAAGCGTAATGGCGGCGGCACCAGTGAAGCAGCTTTTGTGGCCACGAGCTCACGCAACCAACAGCAGTAGCAGTAGTCTGGGCAGCAAAGAGGCAAAAAGAAGGGCAAATGCCACTATTGCGAGAAAAGAGGGACACTACAAAAAGGAGTGTTTCAACTTCAAGAGGGACCATAAGGAGCAGCAACAGCAGCACTCATAGCAGCGTCAGCAGCAGCAGCAACAGCAGCAAAACCAGGCTGGTGTGCGCCACTTTGGTAACATGAATGTGGCCAAGGAGGTGCGCGACCGTCTCTTCATGGCAGTCTGACATGTCGCAGGTGGAGAAGGCAGATCTTGCATGGTACAAGGACTCAGGGTGTACCAAGAGCCTCACACATCACAAGGAGTGGTCTACACAACTGCTGTCCATCCCTCCGTGTCCTATCGCTATGGGTGATGATCCGGTGGTGTATGCTGAGGGGATTGGGATTGTGGAGATGTGGTTGGAGACCCCACGCGGCATTGAAGTGGGAGTATTCCATGGCGTGCTGTATGAACCTGATGCTGCATTCAACCTCCTCTCCGTCTCCTCTCTTACAAACACAGGACTGCGCGTCCTCTTCGATGATGACTATGGCTATATCCTCAACAAGGATACAGGAGAGGAGTTGGCCAGGTCGGTGAAAGAGGGCGACATGTTCCGCCTACTAGGGGCGGCCAAGATCCCACGTGAGCAGAGTCTTGCAGCACTGGTGCAGGCCACACATGGCCAGATCTGGCATGTCCGCTACGGCCACATTGGCATGCGGGCTTTGCAGCAGCTTCAAGCAAAGCAGATGGTGCGTGACCTACCTACCGTCTCTCATTTTGAGCAGCAGTTGTTCATCAGCTGTTTGGAGGGGAAGTAGCAGCGGGAGGCATTCTCTGGAGCAGGGGAGCGTGCAAAGGAGGTGTTGGAGCTGGTCTACACGGACTTGTACAGACCGATGCAGACCCAGAGCTTTGGAGGCTCTAGGTCTTTCTTGACCTTCATTCATGATTTCAGCCGTTACACTACTGTGTACTTCCTTCCTTCCAAGGACCAGTGCTTTGACAGGTTCAAGGAGTTCAAGGCCATGGTGGAGAATCAGAATAGCAAGAAGATCAAGGCGCTGTGCAGCGATCGCGGTGGAGAATACCTAAGCAAGGAGTTCCAGGACTACCTCGCAGCAGCTGGCATCAAGGCACATCGTACCGCGCCGTACTCATCGCAGCAGAACGGTGTAGCAGAACGCGCCAACCGTGCAATTATGGAGTCGCCGCGCTCCATGCTGCACGCGGCTCAGCTGACCTACGACTTCTGGGCTGAAGCCGTGAGCACTACAGTCTACATCAAGAACCGAAGTCCAACTAAGGCGCTAGAGCAAATGACGCCGTACGAGGCGTGGTTCAGTAAGAAACCGAGCGTGGGTCATCTCCGAGCATTTGGCAACCTGGCGCACATGCACGTACCCAAGGAGAAGCGGCAGAAATGGGACGCAAAGAGTGCGCAGGTGCTGATGATTGGCTACGACGTGGCAAGCAAGGCCTATTACCTCTACAAGAGGGATACAGGCAACGTCATCATCTCCGGGGATGTCATCTTCAACGAGAGCAACGTCATCGGCACTAATATTGTCTCTGAAGAGGCAGCAGAACCAGCAGGTGATGAGACAGTGGGAGCAGAAATCCTTCTTGACCCAGTCTCTCCCGATCCTTCCTTTACTGTGATAGTGGGAGAATCACTCTACTCTCCCATGTCTGATGCAGCAGATATAACAGCCTCATCGGCAGAAGCAGAAGAAGGAGATGTACCACCATCAACAGCAGTAGTAGTGCCAGTAGCACCGCGCCAGCCGCCCGTTGACGCTGCAGCACCTGGTCGCAGGTACCCTCTTAGGGTGCGTTTCAAGCCTGGTGAGCGCGGCCATTTTCGGATGCTGCAGAAACCAGAACAGATGAACGTTGCTGTTGCAGCAGATACAGATGAGCCAACATCATACAAGGAGGCCACGGTTATACCGGATGCAGCAGATTGGGCGCAAGCCGTGCAGCAGGAGATACAGTCGCAACTGGACAACGACACGTAGGAGTTGACTAAGCGTCCACCTGGACGTAAGGTGATCAAGTGCAAGTAGGTGTTCAAGAAGAAGCGGGGAGCAGATGGTATCCTGGAAAAGTACAAGGCGAGGCTGGTCGCCAAGGGCTACTCGCAATAGGAGGACATCGACTACACAGAAACTTTTGCCCCTGTTGCAAAGTTTGCCTTAGTGCGCACGCTCCTGAGTTATGCAGCAGTTGAGGACTTTGAGGTTCACCACATGGATGTCAAGACGGCATTCTTGAATGGTGACTTGGAGGAGGAGATCTACATAGAGCAGCCGGAGGTGTTCGTCATGGATGGCCAGGAGCACGTGGTTTGCAAGCTGTAGAAGTCGTTGTATGGCCTCAAGCAAGCGTCGCGAGCTTGGAACCAGAAGTTGGATACGGCGTTGCAGTGCATGGGGTTTGAGCGTAGCGAGTGTGACTACAGCGTGTATTGCTGGCAACATGAGCATGAGATCCTCATCATCATTGTCTATGTGGATCATATGCTCCTCCTTTCAACAGCATGTCTGTACTACAGGAGTTCAAGGAAGCCATGCAGGAGCGCTTCAAGATGTGTGATCTCGGGGAGGCGTCATATTCCCTCGGCATCCAGATCACGCGTGACCGCAAATCACGCTCTCTCTCACAATAGCAGAGTCGCTACATCAAGGATGTCGTGCAGCAGTTCGGCATGGTAGAGGCCAAACCCATCGGCACGCCGCTGGAGACGCGGCAGTACCTCGTGAGCTCCATGGAGAAGCAGATGCAGCTGAGCAGCAACAGTACTACAGCGCCGTCGGCAGTCTCATGTACCTGATGGTGGCACCACAGGCCGGACCTCGCACAGGCTGTGAGCGCTGTGAGCTAGCACATGGCTAATCCCGGACCGAAGCACCAGAAGGCAGTGAAGCGGATCTTCCGCTACCTTGTTGGAACCATCAACATCAGCATCACCTACAACGACAACAACAACAGCATCATCGGCTACACACATCCAGATTGGGCTTCAAATCCTGAGACTCGCAAGTCCATCTCTGGAAATGTGTTTCTCATGAATGGAGGTGCCATCAGCTGGTGCAACAAGCAACACGTGGTCGTGGCCACCTCGAGCACAGAAGCTGGGTACGTCTCTCTCAGCTTTGGAGCCAAAGAAGCACTTTGGCTTCAGCCTCTCATGGCAAGATGAGTGGGTGTGTCAAAGTTCCAGTTCCTCTACGCGTCGACAACCAGAGCGCAATCGCACTCGCCAAGAATCCTGAGCACCATGCACGCACTAAACACATTGACATCGCATATCACTTCATTAGGCACATGGTGTAGGAGGGTGCTATCAAGCTGGAGTTTACTCCAACCAGCAACCAGGTCGCTGATTTCTGCACCAAGCCACTGACCCGTGAGAAGCAGCAGTTCTGCATGAAGGCATGTGGACTCAGCCTACTCTGACTGCGACAAAGTGGGAGATTGTTGGAAAAAGAGCCATCTGGCAAAGTTTCAGATCCACAAGAGCAAGTGCCAGGAAAGTACCAGATGCCTGCTTCGATCGTTGATCTGATTTCATCATTGAAAAGATCAGGTGGCAAAATGTCTACGCTCCAAGTTTGAGGCCGATCCAACGGTCGGATTAGGAGATATAAATTTTCAAAGTTTCGGGGGTCATGGACCGCCGATGTCTGGGTGGCCATGGGTGATGGCTCCATGCCTTAGCCTGAGAAAAGAAAAAGGGAAGAATTCCAGGGTCAAGACCTAATGGGAGAAATATCCAAAAAGGTCCTTGGTCTTAGGATTGCCTTGTCAGAGTGTGCTGTCTAGGATAAAGGAACCTCTCCTTACTTTTTAGGTGAGGTGAGATCCTTGTGTGCTAGCCATGGACACATGGCGATTCTCCATGGGTTTGTGGGTTATGCGACCACTAGGAGTGTGCCATGAGAGCATTCTCTAGCTCTCTAGGTCGTGTGTGAGTGGTCAACCTGATTGCTAGGCTGATTTTCCCCCTTGTGTGAGATTATGGACTCTAGTGTGTGAGCCTTAGCCTCCATGGCTAAGTAGTGTGGCTTGTGAGAGGGCTGACTTGCCCAAGCTCTAGCTCTATATGTACTCCATCGTTTTGAGTGATTGAACAACCATTCTTCAGCACAAGTGATGCCCTTCCAGTCCCACATGCTCGCTGCTCCAAGACTCCTTGTCTCCTTCAGATCCAACATTGCCTGTGGAGGCGAAACCGCTCGTCGCCGCTCACCACCTCCCACAAGGCCCTCTCCTCCAAAAGGAGGTGGGTACGGATCTTCCAAAACGTGAAGTTGGCGCATCCTTCTAGCTTCTACAAGGGCAAGGCTGCTGTTACCACGCCTGCTGCTGCCATGTTGAGCTTTGGTGATGCTCAGCACTGCCCTTGAGTGGCGACGCTACCCCTGCTTTTGCTGTTGCTTCTGCCAGAAATGAGTCTGACAGAAAGTGGACAATAGAGGCTTGTAGACAAGGAATTTTGAAAAACTGAAAAATCCCCAGTCTGCTGGGGACTGTCAAACGTACTAATGGAATGCAAATATTTTACATTGATAAAAAGCTCAGGAAGAAGACTTCAATTTGTACATGCTACTTTTTAATTTTGTTGAAGAAACGAGAGAGTTATGGTCCTCACAAGGCGACAGTCTTACTCAGAGAGGAAAGTGTAGCACTAGCCGACCTCGTTTTGAGCATGACTCTCAATTCGACTATTGGATCTTTGCGATTATGGGCTCGTTGCAAAGCTTGTCTATTGAACTTGAAGATCCAGTAGCTGGATGTCAAATTTGGTAAAGGTTTAACGCAACCTGACACTCTCAAAGTGATGGCATGTGCTGGCTGAAGGTGGCGGTTGTTGGCTCTGATACCAACTGTTAGAACTGGAGGAGAGAGGGAGTCTTGGAGCAAACAGCATGTTGGATTGGAAGGGCATCACTTGTGCTGAAGAATGGTTGTCAAATCACTCAAAATGATGGAGTACATATAGAGCTAGAGCTTGGGCAAGTCAGCCCTCTCACAAGCCATACCACTTAGCCATGGAGGCAAAGGCTCACACACTAGAGTCCATAATCTCACACAAGGGAGAAAATCAGCTTAGCAATCAGGCTTACCACTCACATACGACCTAGAGAGCTAGAAAATACTCTCATGGCACACTCCTAGTGATCACATAACCCACAATCCCATGGAGAATCGCCATGTGTCCATGGCTAGCACACAAGGATCTCACCTCACCTAAAAAGTAAGGAGAGGTACCTTTTTCCTAGTCAGCATGTAACCAGGGAGCGCTAGCGACCGAAAACACATACCCATTTTTTTTTCGATGGTCACCCTCACGGTACGTTGTGTCGAGAGTTGCCCGGACCCCACAAACCACACGAGTGTGCATCGGAATTGGACTGGCGTGGCGTGCAGGACCCCTAACCCACCCAACACCCCCCAGTGGAAGTGCACGGGTGTTGGACTATGCTACAGACACACTCGTTCGACCCCACGACGACCCTCAACGCTTGCACAAAACAATTACGACCGAAGGGGCCCGAACCTGGATCTCCTGGTTCCAAAAAGAATACCTACCGACTACACCTTTAATCCACGACAACAAAGAGCACTACTCTACAATAGACTTACCGCAACGGCTAACCTTGCCTAAGGACTAAGCGTGGAGTGGCAAGCCACCCCACGCCCTCAACTGACACACACATGCATGCACCACTCGACAGCCGCCCCACCTTCACTCGACTTGCGATGGCTCGTCGGCGTTACACTTCACTCTAGACGCACGCCCTCGACGAAGGGTTGCACGACACACTCCCCGTACTCACAGCCTCGCTGACCACCAAGAGCAAGGTTGGTACACCGCGACGCGCGACACTTGACGATGCACGACCCGGTCCCCTAACACAAGATGGTCATTGCGATGAGCAAGCGGCGTAGCTTATGATCCTCTTGACTCCGTGCAGACGACGCCCTCCCGGTACGGCTTGGTCTTTGACGATTGGATTGACGCGTACACCTTAGTAGGATGTCCGGGCCACCCGTTGGGTAACGCCTTCTCATAACCTGGTCCAACACAATTCCCTGCACTCCTTCCACCAAACCCACGCGAACACAAAAGGGCGCTTATCCAAGCAAATTGTACACGCAAGACTCGGATGGTACAATAGTTGGGCCTCCTTTCTCCTAATGGTCCTAATACCAAAGGGTATATTAAACCAATGCTTTAGAATCGAGTATTGAGGTGAGAGGAGTAGTGTTCCCGGCTTAGGTCGATCACACAACTACACCTCGCCCTCCCATATGTCTCGTCAAACGCACATGAACACGGAAAGGTAATCCCCAAGAGCATGAGAGCACTCATTAAGCCGAATGTGGGACAACAATCTCTCACAAAGGTGGCGTTTAGGATCGGGCGCACGGTGGCGGCCGATCTTCCTTGCGACCTCCCTCGACGGGCCCTCGGACTCCACGGTTGGCCTCTCCCACACCTGAAATTATTCCACCGCAACTTCCAAGCCACCACCACAAGCGAGCATAGGTCTTCACCCGTGGAACACCCGTTTGGCTACGCCCCTAGGCAGAAACAACGCGCGGCCCCGTAGGGATCAGCGTCATGGTCTCTCCCACCATCCAATTCGAACACCGACAAGCACGCTAGACGCGTCCGTCCCAAGCTGTCCAACGCTACCTTCCACTTGAGTTTTCATCAAAGACTCACACCGCCACGTGCATTCTACTCCAAGCGCGGCATTCAAGACGTTGCACACACCCACGCAAGCCACAAGCCTGTCCCACACCGGCTCAAGACACCCGCACTCACCACCTCGACGGGCCTCGGCGATGCGGTAGTCGACCTCCTCGTCGCTCCGCCCTCGTCCGAGCTCCACCCACGAGCGTGCGTGGCACGCGGCTCCCGCCCTTGGCGACGGCCTCTTGTTTCTCACGACCTAGTGGTTGCATGTCCCCTCAATCCGAGCGCCCTAGCATCTCCCCGATAAAACGTCGAAGGTGTAATGGCCTAGCCTACGACGAGTGAACGTGGCATGGACATCTTTGCTTCTAACCGAGTCCTACTCCCAAAACACACGCGGTTCCGGGTACGTGGACGATCACGCTGTTAATGACACGAGTGGAGAATGGAGAGCGAGAGCGAATGGAGCGAAAGTTAGTCACAATGTCAACATTAGCTTGAAACAATGCCTAGGACAATGACTATACCTTGCACCTCTCTCAGGTCCGCCGAAGCGTGACTCCCATTTTGAATCCAATCCCATCAATTAGTCTAAAATTGCTACACCCAGCTAGGTGGATTCGAACCCCCTTGCCCTCTACGAGCACCTCCTAGAGCTGGTAAATTCAAGTAGAAACTAGGACTAGCACTAGCATCTACTCCCCCTAGGATTCTCTCAAACGACATTGTTTGAGGAATCTTTTCCCTTCCCCTCTAGCTCCCCATGTTGTGACGGTCTTCACTTCATTTCTTGTCGGCCTTCCAAGCTTGATTTTAGTCGCGCGGCCCGCGTTGTTCCCTGGTCCGTAGCTTTCCCGAGGCGCTCGTTGAAATTTTCAAGCGGATGTGACAAGAGAGCAGCCGTCTCAAGCTGTAGCTGGCCCTCTCCCCGTTGCTAAGTCGACGGTGTGACTTCGCGGCCTCGTTTTGCCAATGCTTGCTCCATCTTCCCCGTTTTGCCGTTCTTCAAGCGAGGGTCCTCGCTTCTTAGTTCAAATAAAATTTTAGCGACGCCCTTTGAGTCGAGTGATCGCTTTCCCCAATACGCCCCTCTTGCTTCTTCAAAAGTTCCACTCGCTTCTCCTCCGTCCCCTCTCTCACCATCGTTCTCCAAAATAAATTTACAAGTCCATCTGTCTTTGACGATCCGAATTTTATCATTCCGTCTCGTCACACTCTCGTCTTTGAAACTTGCTTCATAAGTGCTCTCCCATGACCATCCTTCTCTCCCCTTCTCTTTTTTTTTAAGTCCACCGATATCCTCCCTCTCACGGCTTTCTTTATTGCCACGAGCCCTGTGAGACACATTCCTCCTTATAAAAGTAGTGGCCTTGACCAAGGAACGACCGCGACCTTGTTCGCGTCAACATAATCCACTTGCCACCTTTGTCGCTCTCGGGTCGCTCGTCGCTTCCGGCCTCACTTCGGCCCTCTTGTCCGCTATCATGGCGTGACCATGAGTCATGCTTGACCCCCTTTGTTGCATCCTCTTTTTTGAAATCCTGCGGCCGTGTCGCCATCTCCCAATGCTACCCCACTTGTGTCTCATTTCGCACTCGCCTTCCTTTCCGCACCATAGAATTACGCGACTTCCTGCTGTTGTACCTCTTGCGCATTACTTCGCGCTTGACGAAACCCTTCCAATCCTTCTCCCCTCTTGCCGGCCCCCTCTTAGCGAGTTTACACTCGCTAATTTTAACTGTGCGTACTAGTATCCCCCCTCTCATGTGGTTCCGTGGCACGTTTGTGTGGTCCATCTCTTTGTCGTTCTCATACTTCGGTGCCCGTCGAAATTCGAGAGCGACACAATGCCGTGACACCATTGTGGTCACCTCGCGCCACCCCTCGAATGGCGCGAGCGGTGGGCGCGAAGGCAGGACCCACCGATCCCTAAATTCTACCCCTCACAAGCTTCCTTGCAACGCACCCAAGTTGCTCCTTTTGTTCCCCTCTCACCACTCACATCCACGCAAAGTGCGCGCGAGACACAATAGCACGTCACCATTACGTGCACCTCGCGCCACTTTGTGTTTCTCCCGTTTTTTACGAGCAAAGCCCATTTTATCACCATCACCACCGCCCTTCTCATAGCTCGGATCCACTTAACACTCGTGACAAACACAATGCCATGTCACCATCATGGTCATCTCGGTCCCCGTCGCGTAACTTGGTCATTTCAACTCGGATTTTGGTGTCGATAGGTGCGTTGGGTAGATCTTGTGTAGACCCATCTCATAAAGTGGTGGCGCGTAAAAATTGGCCAAGTCTCCACCAAGTTAGGCCTCGTCAACGTTGCGTACCCCCAAAAACACAATGCCACGCCACCATTGTAGTCACCTCCGTCCCCCGACCGTAACTTAGCCGTTTGAGCTCCGAATTGAGTGCCGTAAATTGCGTTGAGTAGCTCCCGCAAAGACACATGCGTGGAGATGTACAAACTGAATTTTCATGTGAGTCTGTGTTGCTCAATGCCTCCCGAAAGTCTCGTCTCCTTGCTTAAAGCTCTCTAACTCTCCTCTCGTCCTCCCAACGTGAATGATATCACCACCGTCGATGACGCCGAAAATTTCTCTTGAGTTACATTATTTTGTGCTCCACTTTTTTTTGGGTTACAGGTGTAACCTCCCCCTCACAAGGGAGCTGCTCCGCAGCTCTTGGAAGCCCTCTCTTCCTCTACTTCAACCTCCTACCCCACTTCTACCCCTTTTACCGCTATCCACCGTTGCTCCTCCTACCCCTCCTACAGCCTCCAAGGGACTACCCATTTTTTTCCTCGGGAAAAGCATTGGTGCCTTAGGGGTCACCCTGCATCAAAACCCAGACCTAGCAGATACCCCTGTCAGCTCTTCTCCTCCATAGTGCTCCCCTCGGGATGCCCTCCGATACGCACTCCCTCTCAAATCCACTCTGTTACTCCTTTGCGAGCGGTACACCACTGGTACCCGCTCCCTTCTTGCTCTTCTTCCTCTTGACTTTCTCTTCCTCGTCCGCCTTCTCCTTGTCTTTGCCCCTTGCTCTCCCCTCGTCTGCTGCTTTCTCCTTCACCTTCCTCCATCTGGTATCATCCTTAGCTCTTACTACTCGTGTTGCTGCTGCTGTCGTTGTCGCTACTGGGGTGGCTTTTGTGACCATGGTAGGGACTGCCGCTAGCGTCGCCATCCCCGCACGCACCGCTGCCCTTACTCCTCGTGCTCTGGCGGCTATCACCATTGATGTCGTTCCTAATGCTGCTGTAGCTATCTTGCTTGCCAGGATCGATGGGGTAGATGTGGCGTTCGCGGGTCCTCGGACTGGGGCTCCCAGAACCAAGGTTGTCTCATGCATTTTTCCTCCCACCTCGTCAGCCTTCTTCTTTTTCTTCCTCACCGTCAGCTTCTCTCCCTAAGGATACTTCTCTCCTTCCTTCAACTTAACTGGTGCAGTTGGTGTAGATTCCGCAACCTAGCTTGCCATACTTGACACGACTGCAGGTGTCCCGAACATAGTGTCAACATCCTCCCCCAATGTTACCTCATGTGGCCCACCTTCCCCCTGTGCTCCACCCTCAGACTCCTCATCTTTGTCAATGTAACGCTTGTGCGTGCCACTTGGGGTAGGCTTTGCAGTCAAAAGGTATCGACGGAGAGACAAGCTCTCCTCCACGTCCTCTACCTCTGGTTCTTCCTCTCCACCTTCAAGCTCCTCCTCCATTTCTGCTCCTTCTGGCTCGCCTGCTCCTTGCTGCTTCTTCCTTCGCCGAATCCTTCTTTCTCCTCCCAATGTTGTCTTCTTGTTCCACTCCCTCAATCTCTCCCACATTTACTTGCTTGGTGCGATGGTGCTGGTCCATTGGTACCGAACGTTAGTGTCTGTCACGGGGTAGCAGTCCTCGAGGCTCGCTACAAAACCATTCCCTGGCCCGTCACCCACGAGCCTCACATGAAAGTCAGGGTAGATCTCTGCCACCTCCCATAGTCCTTGTACTGCATGCTCCGTTCTTTTGCGTCCTCCTCCTTGGGCACAGTTTCCTAGTACCATGGTGCCCACTTTCACCTTCTTTGCCTCTACAGGGACGATCCTTTGCTCATTGTACTTCTCCCGCTGGCTCACTTGCGCCCGATCACTGTTCTGCCACACTTGAGAGATTGTTGTCCACACATCTGCCGCTCGCTCGGCAACGTACTCCACCACTTGCCTCTCAGTAACTTCACTCAGATCCTGTTCCCCGAACGCTGGCTCACCCACGAGGTTAAGATTGGCCTCCCTTCCGTAGGTGAGGTAGAACGGGCTGAACTTGGTTGATGACTGCACAGCAAACCTGTACGCTGCAGCCACCAGATGCAACACACGATCTCACTCCATACCGTGCGTAGAGGCGGTCTTGGCCAATGCTGCCTTGAGGGTGCGGTTGAACCGCTCCACGAGCCCCAAAGACTGAGGGTATTCTGGTGTTGACAGCTCGATGTACACGTCCCACGCCTTCAGCAGAGCCACCACCTCTCGCTGGAATTGTCCTCCTTGGTCGCAGTGCACCACCTTTGGCGCCCCATGGCGAGAGATCACATCTTCCAGCAACAAATGTGCAACACCCTCTGCCGTCTTGTTCTGTAGGGCTCGCACTTCGACCCACTTGGTGAAATGGTCAATGGCCACCACCACCCACTGGTTTCTGCTCAGCGTCGGCGGCAGTTTTGCCAGGTCCACCACCAGCCTATGCCATGGCCTGACCACTAGAACACTCTGGAGCGACGTCTGCATGGTAAACGTTGCTTGCGTAAACAGACATCCCTGACAGGAAATCACCACATTTTTGGCAGGCGAAAGATCCCCGACCAATAGTAGCTGGTGCTCACCAAGTTGGCGGTCCGCTCCACTCCATAATGCTCGATCTTCTGCGCACGCACTACAATCGTCTCCCGCTGCTCAAGGGCTGAAACCTCGCGCACAGGGTAACGTCCGGTTGGGTAGCACATGAGTTTCCCCTGCTACATGAAGAACCGTTGTGCGCGTGCCCTCACTCTGCGCCTCTACTTGTCAGTCCACAGCGGACTCATCACCCCACTGGTGAGAAACTCGATGAGGTTAGTGTCGAGCCTCACATCGCCGACACTCTCCTTGTCCTCGTCCTGCCAAGCCGTATCCAGATGGTGATCGAAAAAACGTTCCTGGGGGTCATTATTCTGACCCCTGTCATCCTATCCTCCTTCGCCTGTCACGCCAGTTTGTTGCCCAAATTGTTATGTCGGCTAGCCTTGTCGTGTTGCTTGTTCTTCCTGTATTGTCTCCTCTTCTTGTACCTCCTCTTCCGGTGCTTCTACTACTTCCCCTCCCATCTCCTCCTCAGCTGCCACTGCTTGTAAAACAAAGCTTCCCATAAGGGGATATCCTGTCTCTACCTCCCCCTCACATGCCAACGGCTGCTCCGCAACCGGGAGTGGCAGCCGTGACAATACATCCACGTTCTCTGCCGATGCTCCCTTACGGTACCGCACTGTGAACTGGTACTCCTGCAACAAGATGGCCCATCTCACCAACTTCCTTGTAGGGTTCTTCATGGAATGCAGCCACTCCAAAGCGTAGTGATCTGTTTCCAGCGTGAACTCCGTGCCGTATAGGTATGGGTGGAAGAACTGTACTGCCCACACCACCGCCAAACATTCCCGCTCCACTAGTGCATAGCTTGCCTCTGCTCCCACCAACGTGCGACTGGCGTAACACACCACTCGTTCCGTCTTCTCGACGTCTTTTGGTGCTAAAACTGCTCCCATGCCTTGGTAGGTGAAGTCTGTCTGTACTATGAACGGCTTTCCAAAGTCCGGCGACACCAGGATTGGTGCGCTCATCAGTTCCTCCTTGAGCCGATGGAATGCGTGCTGGCATTCCTCTGTCCACACGAAGTCCTGCCACAGATGGGTTAGGGCATGCAGGGGCCTTGCGATCTTTGCAAAGTCTCGTACAAACCGTCTGTAGTAACTTGCAAGGCCCAAGAATGACCTCACCTCTGTTGTTGTGGCTGGCGCTGGCATGCGTGCAATTGCTGCCACTTTCTGTGGGTCTGGAGACACGCTGTGTGCTCCTACCACGTGTCCCAAGTATAGCACCTGACTTGCTTCCAAGCTGCACTTGGACGCCTTGAGCACCAACCCAGCTGCCTCAGTCCGCGAGAATACTGTTTCGAGATCCTCTATGTGGGCGTCCCAATCACGCGAGAAGATGATGATGTCATCCAGGTACGGGACTACACACGTCACCCCATGTAGCACCCTGTTGATGACTCGCTCAAAGGCGGCTGGTGCGTTCTTCAGTCCAAAGGGAAGTCGCACAAACTCGTACAACCCCCGATGAGTCACAAAGGCTATCTTGGCGACGCTGCCTTGGCATCTAGCGTACTGTAGACCTTGCATCCCCCCAGAGCGTCGATGATGTCTTCGATCGTGAGGAGAGGATACGCATCTCCCATCGTCTTCTCATTCAGCGTACGGTAGTCGATGCACACATGGAACCTTCCATCCTTCTTTGGGACCATGACTACCGGAAAGGCCCTGGGACTGGTGCTATGCCGAATGACATCCTGGTCCAACCACGCCTGTATCTCTCCATCCAATACCTCCTTCTCCTTTGGGGACATCCAGAAGGGTCGCGTGGCGATAGGGGGGCACTCCCCTGTGTCGATGGCAAACTCAACACCACAGTCTCCAATCCTCTTGGGCCTGGAGCTGAATATGTGTGCGTACCGGGTGCACAACACTTCCAGTTCCTCTTTCTATTACGGGGTCAAGTCTGGGCAGACCGGGATCTGTACTGCCTCCTCATTCATGTGTACTTCCACCACCTCCTTCTCCTTTCCTTTTGAACTCGCCTTCTCTGCTTCCTTTGGCTGTCCTTCAATGCCTCCTCCCCTGCCGGCGTCACTGCTAGAACAAAGGATCCCGTCCATTGCCTGCTCGTATGGCTCACGATGCTCTGCAAATTGCTCCTTGTAGTCGGCACTTCCCAACCCTCCGAACACTTCCGTCACATGCTCAAATCCCCCCATCTGCTCCACTACTTCTACCAGCTTAGCCTGTCAAACTTCCTCATGCTCCTCCCCGTAATCCTGTGCCTCCAAATCCTCCTGTATGGCCCATGTGACCATCTGCGGCATCACCTCAGGAGGAGGGCCTCCTCCTGGGCTGCCACTTAGGGGCTGTGGCCCTCTCCTCATCTCTTGCTCAAACATCATCCATGTCTTTGCAGTCACAAGTTTCCCCATTCCTTTCATGTCTTCCCTCAACATCCCAATGAGCCAACTCACCATCCACCAATCATCCGCATTCATGTGGCTAAGTGCAAAGCGGAGGTCATGCACGAGGTACACGGTCAATGATACGTTAGCACAAACTTCCAACTCATGTCTAGCTACATGCTTCAGAAGCCACTCTCCCTCCTGTTCATTCAGTAGGCTGCTTCCCTCATCACCCTGTCCATCCCCTAATGGATGATGCAAACTAGTGTTTGGCCCAAGGAGATGGGCCTCCATAGCCACTTCTTCCACTGCGGCGTGAAAGGCACCAACCTTGTCCATGGGTAGCAGGGGTGCACCGCCGAGAACCTGTCCTCGGAGCTCAAGTGCGCGGTGATGCACTGCCTGCTCTGTGAGCGGATGGGTTAAGCGTAGCTTCTTGGTGACCGTGATATGCACCTAGTATGCCCCTGCTTCCGCTCCCAAGTCGGCAGCATCCATAGTATCCTCCTTCTCTTCTTCACCAAGCGTGACGAGGCACGATTGAAGCAACTGCTCCAACTTTTCCTCTCAATCTCTGGCACCACCGTCTCCTCCCTCAGTTCCACACTCCTCCTTCTCGCAATTTCCCTCCTCCTTGTCTGTCCCAACCCCTTTGTCTGTCCCCTTTCCACTGTTGCCAGTACGACCTACGGCTCCTGTACATACTACTACACCCGAACTGCCACTTATCCACAAACCCTGTCCGCGCCCTTGGCTCCCTCCTGTCCCTGCTCCTTCATCGTCCTTCTCATGTGGAGGTACCCCATGGCAAGGCTCCTCTGAGGCACCCCTCCCATGACTCCCCTCTTCTTCCTCATCCCCCGACTGTTCCTCATTCTCACTTGTCTCCCCACTATCCTCTCGCATCTCTTCTTCCCACATTACCCGCCGCCTTGCCTCTCACTCCTCTTCCGTGTCCGAATCCTCATGCCCATGCCCAACCAGTCCCTCCGATTCCTCCTTCAATAATGCCCATGTCTCAGGTGACACCACTCCACCCATCCCTTCCATCCCGGTCCACAGCTCATACAGACGCTCGTGGTACTTCTCTCCTTCTTCCATGTACAAGAATGCCCTCATTAAACCAAGCACGTCACACACATCCAGCCCCTTGTCCATCTTCCGTACCTCATGTTGCGCGAGCTTCCACAGCACCGTCACACTCCCCCACTCATCCTCGTACTCTGCTGGCACCCCTTCTGCTCCCTCACCATCCCCCGGCCAAAATGGATGCATACGCTGGGAGGCTCCAAGCCTCACTCCTGACCCTTAGTGCTGCTGTTGCTGCCGCTTGGCCAAAAAGTAGGTGAGCTCAGCGACGACCGCGATGATGGCCCCCTTGGTGAATGGCCTTGCCCTCGCGTCATCCAACGCCTCCTCGTACAGTTGCATGGCAGAGTCCCAGATCTATTGGCTGCTTGTCAGGTTTCTCCCCTGCAACAAGCGTAGTACCCAGCAGTGGGTGGTGTACGCAAAGTTAAGGGCCTCCGCCTTGGAGCCCTCTAGCTCATTTTGGTACCCATATACTCGCTCTCTCCTTGACACCTCCATGCCGACCTCCCGCACCGCTTCCCTCTCCTCAAATGGTTCGATCCTCCATAGCTGTCTCATGTCCCCTTGGGCACACGCCCTCCTTCTCACATACTCCTCCCTCATGGCGTTGACCTCCTCACCCTCCTCACCTACCATGGCTACGGCCATCATGGCCATCGCCACCGGTTCCCCTTCACTGCCAATCTCGCCCTCCTCTAGTGGGGGTCCTATCTCATCTCCTTTTTCCTCTCCTTCTTCCCCACCTGGGATCTCTCCTTCCTCCAATTCCTCCTGATTTTCCTCCTTGTCCTTGCCGCTCCTCTCTGCTGGTTTTCCCCTGCACTACCACTACTCCTATCATCATCTGGGATTCACTCACCACCTCCTTGTTCACACCCTTTGTCCTTTCCAACACCCCCTCTGCTGCTTCCGACCTTGCCCTCCTTGCCTCAGCTTCTGCGCGAGTCCCCCACCTGCCTGGTGTGCCTGGGATCCATACGAGTGCATTCGGTCCCTCGTCTAAGTATGCTGCTCTTACTCTTGGCCTCCAACGCCTTCCTCAAATGGCGGGACAAGGGCAAAGCCGGCGTGATACAAGAGGGGTGACAGTCACAGCTTCTGATGCATCCAAGGTCCTCACCCGTTTGACTACTGCCATAGGCCCAACCACCACTTCTGCTTTCGCTCCCACTAGACTCACAAGGGCCTCAGTTTACCCTACCTCTGTGGTTGCCCATTCCGATGACACTGTTACCCCCCAAAACGCTGCTTTCCCCCTTGTTGCTGCTACTTCTACATCATCTCCTCTGCTTGCCATGGCATCTCTCTTGCGGCCAATCGTTGCAGCACGGCATCTGCGAAAACGGATGGCTCGGGTGAGGTTATGCTCAGCACGTTGGAACAGTGCTGACTGGTAGTACCCCGGGTGTCTTGCCAAAAACACATACAACTGCTGCAGCTCTGGCTCTTGCTGCTTCTCGATCGTGGGTTCCAGATATGTACGTGCCGGATCTTCAGTCTCCACACGCCCCTATTCCCACTGCTGCACGTTGAGTTCCACTTCGTCCACCTTTTCCTATTGTACCTGTTCGGACACCCCTACCATTGCCAGGAGCTGCTGCTCTACTTCCCCATGCTGTTGTGCCACCCGCCATCCCTCCCCCCCATTTGTGCCACACCTGAGTAGTGCTACTGATTCCACAAGCATAAGTGGGGCAGCAACGTGGAATGCTGACACTTGTGGCTGCTGCTCTCCTTGTGTGCGCACCTTTTTTGACACGATGCTGCACTCCAGTGGCACCGCTGCAACCTCCGTGGGTGAGATCCTGAACCGCAACTCCTTGCGGTCCTGATCAATGACTGCCTTAGCCAGGTATAGCCAATCATTGCCCAGCAGCAGATCGTAACTCATTGCAGCTGTCACCGCTACATCCACATCAATGTTGAGACCACCCACTCGAATAGGTACCCCCTTGATGACGCGCCATGGCTTGAACTCCCCTCCGTTCGACATCTGGAACCTCACATTTCTTGCTTCTACCACATCTAGCAGACCCAAGATCCTCACCACCATCTGAGATAGCATGGTGGTGCTGGCCCCCGAGTCTACGATGGCCTTGAACTCATGCCGCCCGATCTCCACAGTTGCTAGACACACTTAGAAGATGGGCGCTCTGCTCCCAATTGTCATGGATTCCACAGCGGCTACCCTAGTCTCCTTCTCATTCTCCTCTGTTGCGATGACTTCATCCACTGCTGCGATTGCTGGTGCTGTTTATGCTGCCTCCACATCATCCTCATCAGTTGCATTGTCTGCTACTCTCCCTTTCCCTTTCCTCCTCCACTCTACTTCCTCTCCTAGCTACTCATCGAGCTGTCCTACTGCCGTCCGTACAATTTCTGCTGCCACGATTACTTCTTCCTGCTCCTCCTCTGCTCCTCCTGTTGCGCCTCCCACCAACAGCCCAACCAACTCCTGCTTGGCTGCGGGACACTCATGGATGTAGTTCCACATGCTCACTTTAACCGGAGCGCTCTTCATTTGCTCCACCAACGACACCCGCGGCATTGAGGCTGATCCTCCCTTGTACGCCCCTCGGTCGTTGCGTGCTTGTCGCTCATGTAAGGGGTGGCTTGTCCCCGGCTGCACCCTTCCTGCTTGTATGGCCCGCGCCTGCTCCAGTGTAAAGGGCACGTCCCTCGTGCCGGGTTTGGTGGGTAGCTGGTCACGTGGCACTGACGGGTATGAAGCAGTAGACACCCCCATGCCTCCCTTCTCATCCTGGCCGCGGGCCTTTGAGGTCAAAGCCCCCGCCCCTCCTGTGCACAAAACTTGCTTCAGTTGCTATGCGGCTCGTGCTGCTGTTGCGGTTGCTGCCGTGGTGGCAGTAGCACCCCCTAGCTGGCCGATAATGCGGGCTGCCGGGGATGGCTCCTTTGCACCCGCGTAGTACGATGCACTCCCTTGCACAGGCCAAGTGCCTCTAGCAAGTCCTGCAAGGATGCGTGCGGCTGGCGACATGTCCTGCGCCCCTGTATAATTCACCATTGGTGCCACTGGCTGTTGCTGCTGTAGGCCCGGGCAATATCGCGCAATGTGCCCCTCCTTGTGACACCGAAAGCATACAATTGGTCCCTGTTGCCGGTATGGTGGCGGTCCTTCCATCATTGTTGGCCGCCCTGGCGGTCCTTGTTGCATAGGCTCTTGCTGCTGTGCTTGTACGAGCTATAGTCTCATCTGCTGTACCTCTGCTGCTAACTTTTGTACGTCCGCCTAGGTCGGCTGTGCCTGCTGCTGTACTAGTTGCAACATTGGGTGCTGCATCGGCTGCTGCATCGGCTGCTGCATCGGCTGCTGCATTAACTGCTGCATCAGCTACTGCATCGGCTGCTGCATCGCTGCTACCCCTGGCTGGTGTGGTGCATATGGTTCGGCTTGGACACGGAGTTGTGATGTCCCCGCCTCTGCCTAGTTACGTGCTCCTCCACCGTGGTACTCGTACCACTCCACGGAGCTCACGCAGGCATCAAGCGTGCGTGGCTGTGTGGGCATGACGGCAGCCCGGGTGGCTTGGTCGAGCGCTGCCAGGAAGTGGTCCACCATCTTGGTCTCTGGGTACGTGGAGAGCATGGCCACCAGGTAACGGATCTGGTTAGCCAGCTCCCTCGCGGTCTGCTCTGGCCTGCGTTGCAACTGCTCCAATCGCCGTAGGTTCCACACAGTCACCTCCTCCATAGTAGGCCTGAAATGCACCAAAAACTTAGTCCAAGAATCTTGAGCATCAGCAAACTGTCCTTGAGATGCCCACTCCCTTGCGGCTCCCCTCAAGTAGTTCTTGATGTATCCCAGCTTCAAATCCTCTCCTACCCCTTGAAAGCTCAGCGCCAAGAGGTTCTGCACCCTCTCAGCCCATATCACCGCAGTCCTTGGATCCCCATCGTAGTTCTCCGGTTGGCCAAGCGACGCCACAAATGGCATCGTCATGGCCACCCTTTGTGTGGTTCCTCTCTGTCCCTCCTCTGACCTCTTGCCTTTCTCCCTCGCTTGACTATAGACTGTCTCGCCACTCTCCTTCCTCCCCTCCTCCTCTATAGACAACTGTAATAGCCCCTCAATCTATTCAGCCGCAGTGGTGGAAGAGACGGACTCCCCCTCTCCCTTAGTGGTGACAGTCGATGTGCTCCTAGTCAACCCGCTTCCCAACTCTCCCCCCAATCCTCCTGACTCCCTTTCTCCACTCTGGACCTCCAACACAAGCGACGGACATCAATAAAGGGAGGGATGGGTCCCCCTCTTTACGTCCCTTCGCTCCACCGGAATCTTTGCCACGGTGATGCACATCACGGACCACACTCCCACTATGCCCAACACCAAATGTCACCACGTACCATACTCCAATGGCATGACTTGGGTGACGGAACAGGATAGGATGCATACTTCTCCTAGAACACGCCTACCGATACCCCTAGGGTGACTCGACGTTACGACTACGAGATAGACGAGACAACACCACTTCCCACTACTGACGGTGGGTCTCACAGCTCACACCACAACTCCTCTCCTCACGTTGTCGGGACAAGGAGACTACACTGACGTCACGTTTCACTCACGGTACACAACAAGGTACTCAACCTCGCGTACAACACATCCCTCATCTTTGCCTCCACTCCTCCGGACTTCCACTCCCCCTTCGTATTGTGATGGTTTAAGATTTGTACCTTCTTCCATCCGTCCTCCCTCTCTCCCTGTTTTTTAGATGGCCCGCTCGTCCTCTTTTGGGGCTCTTTTGAGGCCTCTTCACTTCTCTTGCCTTTTTCTTTTCTTTTTTTCTTTTTTTTGAATGGATAATAGATCTGACGACGCAAGTTGGGTACAAGCTCCCCCCTCCGTCCTAACTCCCACACAAGATAAGAATGCTCCCTCCAATTTCCAAAACCCCCGAGTAAGTGAAAAGGCACAAATGTACGCTATCTCTCATACACGAACTTTTGTTCCCTTTCACCCCCTATCCGTTCTCTCGCCCTCAATCCTGCCCACCAATCACACGCGTGTCACAGTAAAGCACACACCCACTCACCTAGCTGCGACGCCTCCACTTATCTCCAGCACTCACAATCCTGGAAAAGGAAGACAATAAGGGAGGGTAAGGCAGAGTCAAAATGCACACCTCGAAGGTTCCAAATCCAAGGAGCCAAGCCTCAGCAAGCTAGAAATCCGCCAAAAACCTCTTCGATGCACACCAGGTACCTGCAACAAGAGCCACACAACAACCCTCAATAGACACCCAACAGGGCACACTTTGGCATGCACGACGTAGGTTTCAACGCGCGCCTCTCGAAGAGCCTCCGAACCCGAGGTCCAAGATCCCGACGGTCTTGAAACACAAAAAACTCTTCCTTATGCACGCCTAGGACCTGAAACAAACACCACGCACAAGAAATCACTCAAATTGGACAAGCGAGGACACTTGGAGCATACGACGTAGATTCGACACGCGCCTCTCGGAGAGCCTTCGAGTCCGAGGGGTCGAGACCCCGACTGTCTTGAAACTCAAAACACTCTTCCTTATGCACGCCTAGGACCTCAAACAGCCACAACGTAAAAGAAATCACTCGAATTGGACAAGCGAGGACACTTGGAGCATACGACGTAGATTCGACACGCGCCTCTCGAAGAGCCTCCGAGTCCGAGGGGCCGAAACCACGACCATCTCAAAACCCAGAAAACTCTTCCTTATACACGTCTAGGACCTGAAACAGACACAACGCACAAGAAATCACTCAAATTGGACAAGCGAGCACATTTGGAGCATATGACATAAGTTTGACACGCGCCTCTCGGAAAGCCTCCGAGTCCGAGGGGCCGAAACCCCGACCATCTCGAAACTCAAAAAACTCTTCCTTACGTACGCCTAGGACCTGAAACAGCCACAACATAAAAGAAATCACTCGAATTGGACAAGCGAGGACACTTGGAGCATAGGACGTAGATTCCACACGCGCCTCTCAAGGAGTCTCCGAGTCCGAGGGGTCGAAACTCCAACCGTCTTGAAACCCAAAAAACTCTTCCTTATGCACGTCTAGGATCTGAAACAAACACAACGCAAAAGAAATCACTCAAATTGGGCAAGCGAGGACACTTGGAGCATACGACGTAGATCGTGACAAGACCATCCACCAAAATCCTACAACTTTTGTGTTTGAAGCTGATTTTTTGAGGTTTTCGAGCTATAAATCAGGGACGACACCTGTCCCTTACCGTACGTGCACAAAACAACCTGGCTCTGATACCAAGGGATTGCTAGCGACCGAAAACACGTACCCAATTTTTTTTTCGATGGTCACCCTCACGGTACGTCGTGTCGAGAGTTACCCGGACTCCACAAACCACACGAGTTCGCAGCGGAATTGGACTGGCGTGGCGTGCACGACCCCTAATCCACCCAATACCACCCAGTGGAAGTGCACGGGTGTTGGACTATGCTATAGGCGCACTCGTTTGACCCCACGACGACCCTCAACGCTTGCACAAAACAATAACGACCGGAGGAGCCCGAACCTGGATCTCCTGGTTCAAAAACGAATACCTACCGACTACACCTTCAATCCATAACAACAAAGAGCACTACTCTATAGTAGACTTACCGCACTGGCTAACCTTGCCTAAGGACTAAGCGTGGAGTGGCAAGCCATTCCACGCCCTCGACTGACACACACACGCATACACCATTCGACAGCCGCCCCACCCTCACTCGACTAGCGATGGCTCGTCGGCGTTACACTTCACTCTAGACGCACTGTAACCCGACAAAAAGTGGATCACAAAACAATGTGACCCAAGGGGATTTTGCCAGCATCATCGGCGGTGGGAAGATCGCTTACAGTGGGAGAGTGAGAGAGGAGTCGGGAGTTTCGGATACGGGAGGCGGGACTTTTTTAGGGACAACAAGCAATGCGGAATTGTGAAAAAATTCAATTTGAACATCTCCATGCGTGTATCTCGACAAGATCTATCTAACTCAACTTTCGGCGCTCAATTCCGACCACAAATGGCTAAGTTATGGCCCGAAGACGGAGGTGACCACAATGGTGGCGAGGCATTGCATTTTTGGGAGTACACAACTTTGACGAGGCATAACTTGGAGGAGACTTGGCCAATTTTTACGTGCTACCACTTCATCAGATGCGTCTACGTCAGACCTACCCAACGCACCTATCGGCACTAAAATCCGAGTTCAAATGGCTAAGTTATGCGAATGTGACCGAGGTGACCATGATGGTGACATGGCATTGTGTTTGCCACGAGTGTTAAGCGGATCCGACATGACAACGGCGGTGGTGACGATGAAAAATTGGACCTCGCTCGCCAAAATCGCGACAAACGGGGAGTGGCGCGAGGTGCGCGTGATGGTGACGTGCTATTGTGTCTTGCGTGCACTTGGTGTGGACGCGAGTGGTGAGAGGGGAACGGAAGAGCGACTTGCGTTCGTCGCAAGGAAGCTTATGAGGAGAAGTTTGAGATGGCGGGTCGTGACTTCGCGCCCACCGCTCGCACCATTCAAGAGGTAACACGAGGTGACCGTAACAGTGTCGCGGCACTGTGTAGCGCGCGAATGTCGACGGGCACCGAAGCATGAGGAGGACGAGGGGATGGACCACACAAACGTGCCACGGAACTGTATGAGAGGGGAAGCCATTGTGCACAATCAAAACTAACGGGTGTGACCTCGCTAAGAGAAACGGCAAGAGGGGAGAAAGCTTTGGAAGGATTTTATCGAGCGTCATTTAATGCGCGTGAGGGGCAACAGTGAGGAGCGGCAATTATTTTGTGGTGCAAAAGGAAGGCGAGGGCGAAATGGGATGCGAGTGGGATAGTATTGGGAGAGAGCGATGCGACTACCGGATTTTAAAAGAGGACGCGACAAAGAGGGTCAAGCGCGACTCAATCATGCTGTGATGGTGGGCATGAGGACCGAAGTGAGGCCGCAAGCAATTTGCGACCTAGAAGCAACAAAGGCGACGAGTGGATTTTCTTGACAAGAGCGAGGTCGCGGTTGCTCCCCGACTGAAGCGACTATTTTCATGAGACGGATTGGGCTTCGCGAGTCTTATGGCGGGAAGGAGGGCTGTGAGAAAGGACATATTGTTGGATTTTAAAAAGAGAGGATTGTTGTAAGAGGGGAACTCACGGACCGCCTCTTCGAAAGGTGAAAGCAACGGAGCGGAATGAGGAAAAGCGATGGGAGTCGCCGGAGGGGAGATGGCTTCGCAAAGTTTTATTTGGACCTTGATGGCAAAGAAGAGGATAAGAAAAAGGGGAAGTGGACCATCTTGACAAAAACACGGTATGCGTGTTGTGAGGGCCTACTAAGGCAAGGCATCGTCGCTATTTTATTTAAGGATCAAGAAGTGAGGATCTTGCTCGAGGGAGAGACGAGCGGAAAAAGGAAATGCGCATTGATGGAAAAGGGTTGCGAGGCCTCGCCGTGTCGACTCAGTTAAGAGGAGAGCGAACTATGCCATAAGACGGCTGCTTTCCTTGTCGTACTTGTTGAAAAAAAAACTCAACGGGCGGTCTGAGGAAACGCCGTCCAAGGAACAACGTGGGCCGCGGGCCAAATTCAAGCTTCAGAGCCGACGAGAAAAATGGAATTGAGAAGCCGCAAGATGGAGGAACAGAGGAGGAGGGAAAAATTCATCAAGTAGTTATGTTTNCATTGATGGAAAAGGGTTGCGAGGCCTCGCCGTGTCGACTCAGTTAAGAGGAGAGCGAACTATGCCATAAGACGGCTGCTTTCCTTGTCGTACTTGTTGAAAAAAAAACTCAACGGGCGGTCTGAGGAAACGCCGTCCAAGGAACAACGTGGGCCGCGGGCCAAATTCAAGCTTCAGAGCCGACGAGAAAAATGGAATTGAGAAGTCGCAAGATGGAGGAACAGAGGAGGAGGGAAAAATTCATCAAGTAGTTATGTTTAAGAGAATTCTAGGGGGGAATAGGAACTGGTGCTAGTCCTAGTTTCTATTGTGTATTTCCAGCTCTAGGAGGTGCTCGTAGAGGGCAAGGGGGTTCGAATCCACCTAGCTGGGTACAGCGTTTTTAGACTAGTTCATTGGTTTTGGGATGAAACGGGGAGTCGTGCTTTGGCAGACTCGTGAGAGGTGTTGGGTATAGTCGCTGTTCTAGGCAATGTTTCAAGCTAATGTTGACATTGTGACTAACTTCCGCTCAATTTGCTCTTCCTCTCCATTCCTCATTCGTGTTATCGCCGTGCGTGATCGTCCACATATCCGGAGTCGCGTGTGCTTGGGAGTAGGGCCCGGTCAGAAGCAAAGATGTCCATGCAACGTTCACTTGTCGTAGGCTAGGTCTTCACACCTTTGACATTTTATCGGGAAGATGCTAGGGAGCTCGGATGGAGGGGACATGCAACCACTAGGCCGTGAGGGACAAGAAGCCGTCGCCAAGGTCGGGAGCTGCGCGCCACGCACGCTCGTAGGTGGAGCTTGGATGAGGGCGGAGCGACAAGGAGGTCGACTGCCGCATCGGCGAGGCCTGTCAGGGTGGTGAGTTCGGGCGTCTTGAGCCGGTGTGGGACGGGCTTGTGGCTTGTGTGGGTGGGTGTAACGTCTTGGATGCCGCGGTTGGAGTAGAATGCATGTGGCGGTGCATGTCTTTGATGAAATTTCAAGTGGAAGATAGCGTTGGGAAACTTGGGACGAGGCGCATCTAGCGTGCTTGTCAGTGTTTGATTTTGGCGGTGGCAGAGACCGTGACGCCGATTCCTACGGAGCCGCACGTTGCTTCTGTCCAGGGGCGTGGCTAAACGGGTGTTCCACGGGTGAAAACCTATGCTTGTGTCTGGTGGTGGCTTGGAAGTCGCGGTGGACTACTCGCAGGTGTGGGAAAGGCCAACAATGGAGTCCGAAGGCCCGCCAAGGGAGGTTGCAAGGGGGATCGGCCACCGCCGTACACCCGATCCTAAGCGCCACTTTTGTGAGAGCTTATTGTCCCACCCTTGGCCTAATGAGTGTTCTCACGCTCTTGGGGATTACCTTCCTGTGTTTGTGTGTTTGACGAGGCATATGGAAGGGTGAGGTGCGTTTGTGTAATCGACCTAAGCCGGGAACACTACTCTCACCTCAATGCTTGATCCCAAAGCACTCTTTTAACATACCCTTTGGCATTAGGGCCGTTAGGAGTAAGGAGACCCAACTATTGCGCCATCCGAGGCTTGCATGTACATTTTGCTTGGATAAGCGTCCTTTTGGTTTGTGTGGATTTGGTGGAAGGTGTGGGGGAGTTGTGTGGGTCCAGATTGCAAGGAGGCATTACTCAACCGGTGGCCCGGACATATCACCAAGGTGTACGCGTCAGGTCAATCGTTGAAGACCAAGCCACACCGGAAGGGCGTCGTCTACAAGAAGCCTAGGGAGTCACAAGCTACGTTGCTCACTCATTGCAAGGACCAAGCTTGCGTTGAGGGACTGGGTGATGTATCGTCGAGTATCTCGCGTCGTGGCATGTCAATCTTGCTCTCGACGGTCGGCAAGGCTGTGAGTGCGGGGAGTGTGTCATCCAGTCCTTCATCGAGGGTATGCGTCTAGAGTAAGGTGTAGTACCGACGAGTCGTCGCAAGTCGAGTGAGGGTGGGGGTGGTTGTCGAGTGGTGCATGTGTGTGCGAGACAGTCAAAGGCGTGGGGTGACTCGCCACTCCATGCTTAGTCTTTAGGCGAGGTCAGTCATCGCGGTGTGTCTAGTTTAGGATAGTGCTCTTTGCTGTCGTGGATTGAAGGCGTAGTCGGTAGATATTCCTTTTGGAACCAGGAGATCTAGGTTCGGGTCCTCCCAGTCGCAATTGTTTTGTACAAGCGTTGAGGATCATCGTGGGGTCGATTGAGTGCGTCTGTAGTATAGTCGAGCACCCGTGCACTTCCAGTGGGGGTTTTTGGGTGGATTAGGGGTCCTGCACGCCACGCCAGTCCAATTCCGATGCGCACTCGTGTGGTTTGTGGGGTCCGGGCCACTCTCGACACGACGCACCGTGAGGGTGACCATCGAAAAAAAATTGGGTACGCGTTTTCGGTCGCTAGCGCTCCCTTGGTATCACAGCCAGGTTATATTGTGCACGTACAGTGAGGGTTAGGTGTCGTTCTTGACTAATAGCTCGAAAATCTCAAAAAATCAGCTTCAAACATAAAGAGTTGTGGGATTTTGGTGGACGAAGGTCTCGTCACGACCTACGTCGTATGCACCAAGTGTGTTCGTTCGTCCAATTCGAGTGATTTCTTTTTCGTTGTGTCTGTTTCAGGTCCTAGACGTGCAAAAGGAAGAGTTTTTTGGGCTTCGAGACGGTCGGGGTTTCGGCCCCTTGGACTCGGAGGCTCTTCGAGAGGCGCGTGTCGAACCTACGTCGTATGCTCCAAGTGTGTTTGTTCGTCCAATTCAAGTGATTTCTTTTGTGTTGTATCTGTTTCAGGTCCTAGACGTGCATAAGGAAGAGTTTTTTGGGGTTCGAGATGGTCGGGGTTTCGGCCCCTCGGACTTGGAGGCTCTTCGAGAAACGCGTGTCGAACCTACGTCGTATGCTCCAAGTGTCCTCGCTTGCCTAATTTGAGTGATTTCTTTTGCGTTGTGTCTGTTTCAGGTCCTAGACGTGCATAAGGAAGAGTTTTTTTGGGGTTCAAGACGATCGGGGTTTCGGCCCCTCGGACTCGGAGGCTCTTCGAGAAGTGCGAGTCGAACCTACGTCGTATGCTCCAAGTGTACTCCCTTGTCTAATTTGAGTAATTTCTTTTGGGTTGTGTTTGTTTTAGGTCCTAGACGTGCATAAGGAAGAGTTTTTTGGGGTTCGAGACGGTCGGGGTTTCGGCCCCTGGGACTACGATGCTTTTCGACAAACGCAAGTCGAACCTACGTCATATGCTCCAAGTATGCTTGCTTGGCTAATTTGAGTGATTTCTTCTGCGTTGTGTCTGTTTCAGGTCCTAGACGTGGATAAGTAAGATTTTTGTGGGGTTCGAGACGGTCGGGGTTTCGTTCCCTCGGACTTGGAGGCTCTTAGAGAAACGCGTGTCGAACCTACGTCGTATGCTCCAAGTGTACTCGCTTGGCTCATTTGAGTGATTTCTTTTGGGTTGTGTCTGTTTCAGGTCCTAGACGTGCATAAGAGTTTTTTGGGTTTCGAGACGGTCGGGATTTCGGCCCCTCGGACTCGGAGGCTCTTCGAGAGGCGTGTGGTGGGTCTACGTCGTATGCTCCAAGTGTGTTTGCTTGTCCAATTTGAGTGATTTTTTTTGCGTCGTGTCTGTTTCAGGTCCTAGGCGTGTAGAAGGAAGAGTTTTTCAAGTTTCGGGACGGTCGGGATTTTGGTCCCTCGGGCGCGGAGGCTCTTCGAGAGGCGTTCCGAAACCTACGCCGTGTGCTCCTAAGTGTGCCGAGTTGGCTGTTTATTGAGGGTTGCTGTGTGGTTCTTGTTTCAGGTATGCGGTGTGCACCAAAGAGGGTTCAGGGGGGGATTTCTAGTTGGCTGAGGTTTGGCTCCTTGGATTTGGGACCTTCAAGGTGTGCATTTTGACTCTGCCTTACCCTTCCCTGTTGTCTTCCTTTTTCCAGGATTGTGAGTGCAGGAGATAAGTGGAGTCATCGCAGCTAGGTGAGTGGATGTGTGCTTTACTATGACCCGCGTGTGATTGGTGGGCAGGATTTAGGGCGGAAGAAAGGACAAGGGGATGAAGGGGAGCAATAGTCTATGAGTGGGGGATAGCTTGCACTTGTGCTTCATCACTTGGTTGGGAATTTGGGAATTGGAAGGAACATTCTTGTCTTGCGTGGGGGTTAGGGTTGCAAAAGGGGAGCTTGTGCCTGAATGCATCATCAGATCTATTGTCTATTCCAAAACCAAAAAAAAGGAAGAAGAGAGAGAGAGATAGAGAGAGAGAAAGACGAGGGGAGAAAAGAGGCCTCAAAAGAGTCCCAAAAGAGGACGAGCGGGCCATCGAAGAAAAGAGATAGAGGGAGGACGAGTAGAAAAGAGCCCAATTCTTAAACCATCATAATACCAAGGAGGAGTGGAAGTCTAGAGGAGTGGAGGCAGAGAAGAAGGGTGTGCTATGCAGGAGGTTGAGTACCTTGTTGTGCACCGTGAGTGAAATGTGACATCAGTGTAGTCTCCTTGTCCCGACAAAGTGAGGAGAGGAGTTGTGGTGTGAGTTGTGAAACCCACCGTAGGCAGTGGGGAGTGGTATTGTCTCGTCTATCCCGTAGTCGTAACGTCGAGTCATCCTAGGGGTACCGGTAGGCGTGCCCTAGGAGAAGTGTGCATCCCATCCTGTTCCGTCATCCAAGTCATGTCATTGGAGTATGGTGCGTGGTGACATTTGGTATTGGGCATAGTGGGGAATGTGGTCCGTGGTTTGCATCACCGTGGCAAAGATTCCAATAGAGAGGAGGGGCGTAAGAAGGAGGACCCGTCCCTCCCCTTATCGACGTCCGTCGCTTGTGTTGGGGGTCCAGAGTGGAGAGAGGGAGTCAGGAGGATTGGGGGGAGAGTTGGGAAGCGGGTTGGTCAGGAGCACTCGACCGTCACCACTGAGGGAGAGGGGGAGTCTGTCTTTTCCACCACTGCCACTGAATTGATTGAGGGGCTGTTCCAGTTCTTTATAGAAGAGGGAAGGAAGGGGTGTGGCGAGACGGTCTATAGTCCAGCAAGGGAGAAAGGCAAGGGGTTAGAGCAGGGACAGAAAGGGACCACACAAAGGGTGGTCATGGCGATGCCATTTGTGGCGTCGCTTGGCCAACCGGAGAACTACGATGGGGATCCAGGGACTGCAGTAATATGGGCTGAGAGGGTGCATAACCTCTTGGCGCTATGCTTTCAAGGGGTAGGAGAGGATTTGAAGTTGGGGTACATGAAGAACTACTTGAGGGGAGCCGCAAGGGAGTGGGCATCCCAGGAACAGTTTGCTTACGCTCAAGATTTCTGGGCTACGTTTTTGGTACGTTTCAGGCCTACTATGGAGGAGGTGACTGCGCGGAACCTACGGCGGCTCGAGCAATTGCAACGCAGGCCGGAGCAGACCGCAAGGGAGCTGGCTGACCAGATCCGTTACCTGGTGGCCACGCTCCCCATGTACCCGGAGACCAAGATGGTGGACCACTTCCTGGCGGCGCTCGACCAAGCCACCCGGGCTGCCGTCATGCCCACACAGCCACGCACGCTTGGTACCTGCGTGAGCTCCGTGGAATGGTACAAGTATCACGGTGGAGGGACACGCAACCAAGAAGAGGCAGGGACATCACAGCTCCGTGTCCAAGCCGTACCATATGCACTGCAGCAGCCAATGCAGCAGCCAATGCAGCAGCCAAAATAGCAGCCAATGCAGCAGCCGATGCAGTAGCCGATGCAGCAACTGATGCAGCAGCCAATGCAGCAGCCGATGCAGAAGCCAGTGCAGCAGCAGGCGCAGCCAACCTGGGCGGACGTACAAAAGTTAGCAGCAGAGGTAGAGCAGATGAGACTACAGCTCGCACAAGCGCAGCAGCAAGGGCCTATGCAACAAGGACCACCAGGGCGGCCTACAATGATAGGAGGACCGACACCATACCGGCAGCAGGGACCGATTGTATGCCATCGGTGTCACAAGGAGGCACACATTCTGTGGTATTGCCCGGGCCTACAGCAGCAACAGCCAGTGGCACTAACGGTGAACTATGCAGGGGCACAGGACATGTCGCCAGCCGCACGCATCCTTGCAAAACTTGCTACGGGCACTAGGCCTGTGCAAGGGAGTACATCACACTACGCGGGTGCAAAGGAACCATCCCCGGCAGCCCACATTATCGGCCAGCTAGGAGGTGCTACTGCCACCACCCGAGCAACCGCAGCAGCAGCACGAGCCGTGCAACAGCTGAAGCCGGTTTTATGTGCAGGAGGGGCGTGGGCTTTGACCTCAAAGGCCTGCAGCCAGGATGAGAAGGGAGGCGTGGGGGTGTCTGCTGCTTCATACCCGTCAGTGCTACGTGACCAGCTACCCACCAAGTCTGGCACGAAGGATGTGCCCTTTACACTAGAGCAGGCACGGGCCATACAAGCTGGAAGGGTGCAACCGTTGGCGAGCCACCCCCTACGTGAGCGACAGGCACGCAACGACCGAAGAGTGTACAAGGGAGGATCAGCATCAATGCCGTGGGTGTCATTGGTGGAAGAAATGAAGAGCTCTCCGGTCAAAGTGAGTATGTGGAACTACATCCATGACTGTCCTGCAGCCAAGCAGGAGTTGGTTGGGCTATTGGTGGGAGGAGCAGCAGGAGGAGCAGAGGAGGAGTAGGAAGAAGCAACTGCGGCAGCAGCAATCGTAGCAACGGCAGTAGGGCAGCCCGATGAGCAGCTGGGAGAGGAAGCAGAGCGAAGGAGAAAAGCGAAAGGGAGAGTAGCAGACAATGCAACTGATGAGGATGAGGTAGAGGCAGCAGAGGTAGCAGCCGTAATTGCGGCAGTGGATGAAGTCATCGCATCAGAAGAGAAGGAGAAGGAGACTAGGGTAGCCGCCGCGGAATCCATGACGGTTGGAAGCAGAGCGCCCATCTTTTCGGTATGTCTAGCAACTATGGGGATCGGGTCGCATGAGTTCAAGGCCATCGTAGACTCGGGGGCCTGCACCACCACGCTATCTTAGATGGTGGTGAGGATCTTGAGTCTGCTCGATGTGGTTGAAGTAAGCAATGTGAGGTTCCAGATGTCAAACGGAGGAGAATTCAAGCCATGGGGCGTCATCAAGGGGGTACCTATCCGAGTGGGTGCTCTCACCATTGATGTGGATGTAGCAGTGACAGCTGCAATGAGTTACGATTTGCTGCTTGGCAATGACTGGCTGTACCTGGCTAAGGCAGTCATTGATCAGGACCGCAAGGAGCTGCGTTTCAGGATCTCACCCACGGAGGTTGCGGCGTTGCCACTGGAATGCAGCATCGTGTCAAGAAAGGTGCGCACACAAGGAGAGCAGCAGCCACAAGTGTCGGCATTCCACGTTGCTGCCCCACTTGCGCTTGTGGAGTCAGCACCACTACTCAAGTGTGGCACAAACGGGGGAGAGGGATGGCAGGTTGCATAGCAGCATGGGGAAACAGCGCAACAGCAGTTGGCAATGGTAAGGGTGCCTGAACAGGTACAACAGGAAAAGGTGGACAAAGTGGAACTCGTCGTGCAGCAGTGGGAGCAAGGGCTTGTGGGGACCGAAGATCCGGCACGTACATATCTGGAACCTACGATCGAGGAGCAGCAAGAGCCAGAGCTGCAGCAGCTCTATGTGTTTTTGGCAGGGCATCCGGGGTACTACCAGTCACCACTTTTCCAACGTGCTGAGCATAACCTCACCCGAGCCATCCGTTTTCTCGCAGACACCGTGTTGCAACGATTGGGCACAAGAGAGATGCTATGGCAAGCCAAGGAGATGATGCGCAAGTAGCAGCAGCAAGGGGAAAAGCAGTGCTAGGGGGGTAACAGTGGCAGCGGAAGGGGCAGCCGCAGGGGCAGGGCAAACTGAGGCCCTTGTGAGTCTAGTGGGAGTGGAAGCAGAGGTGGTGGTTGCGCCTACGGCAGTGGTCAAAAGGGTGAGGACCTTGGATGCATCTGCAGCTATATCTGTCACCCCTCTTGTGCGGCGCCGGCTTCGCCCTCGTCCTGCCATTCGAGGAAGGCATCAGAGGCCGTTGGTGAGAGTAGCATACTTGGACAAGGAGCCAAATGCACTCGTATGGGTCCCACGTACACCAGACAGGTGGGAGACTCACGCAGAAGCCGAGTCAAGGAGGGCAAGGTCGGAAGCAGCAGAGAAGTGTTGGAAAGAACAAAGGGTGTGGACCAAGAGGTGGTGAGTGAACCCTAAATGCCGTCAAAATCAGTGGCAGTACAGATAGAGGTGCCAGTGGAGAGGAGTGGGGAGGGCAAGGAGAACAGGCGGGAGGAACTAGAAGAGGGAGAGATCCCAGGTGGGGAAGAAGAAGGGGCAAGGGGGGATGAGTTAGGACCCCCACTAGAGGAGGACGAGATTGGCAGTGAAGGGGAACCAGTGGCGATGGCCATGATGGCCGTAGCCGTGGTAGGTGAGGAGGGAGAGGAGGTCAACGCCATGAGGGAGGAGTATGTGAGAAGGAGGGCGCGGGCCCAAGGGGACGTGAGGCGGCTATGGAGGTTTGAACCGTTTGAGGAAGGAGAAGCGGTGCGGGAAGTCGGCATGGAGGTGTCAAGGAGAGAATGAGTGTATGGGTATCAAAACGAGCTAGAAGGCTTTGAGGCGGAGGCCCTCAACTTTGCGTATACCACCCACTGCTGGTCACTATGCTTATTACAGGGGAGGAACTTGACTAGCAGCTAGCAGGTCTGGGACTCTGCCATGCAACTGTACGAGGAGGTGTTGGATGACGCAAGGGCAAGGCCGTTCACCAAGGGGGCCATCATCACGGTCATCACTGAGCTCACCTACTTTTTGGCCAAGCAGCAGCAACAGCAGCAAGGGTCAGGAGTGAGGCTTGGAGCCTCCCAACGCGTGTAGCCATTTTGGCCTAGGGATGATGAGGGAACAGAAGGGATGTCAGCATAGTACAAGGATGAGTGGGGGAGCGTGATGGTGCTGTGGAGGCTCGCGCAACATGAGGTACGGAAGATGGACAAGGGACAGGATATGTGTGACGTGCTTGGATTGATGAGGGTATTCTTGTACATGGAGGGAGGAGGGCATTACCACGAGCGTCTGTATGAGCTGTGGACCGGGATGGAAGGGATGGATGGAGTGGTGTCACCTGAGACATGGGCATTGTTGAAGGAGGAATCAGAGGGACTTGTTGGACATGGGCATGGGGATTTAGACGGGGAAGAGGAGTGAGAGGCAAGGCAGCGGCCAATGTGGGGAGAAGAGATGCGAGAGGATAGTGGGGAGGCAAGTGAGAGTGAGGAACAGTCAGGAGATGAGGAAGGAGAGGGGAGTCATGGGAGGGGTGACCTGGAGGAGCCCTGCCATGGAGTATCTCCACACGGTGAGGACGATGGAGGATCAGGGGCAGGAGGGAGCCAAGGGCGTGGACAAGGGCTGCAAGCAAGTGGCAGTTCGGGTGCAGCAGGATGTGCGGGAGCCGTAGGTGGTACTGGCGACAATGGAAAGAGGACTGACAAGGGAGTTAAGACAGGCATGGAGGAAGGAGATTGCGAGAAAGAGGAGTGTGGAGCTGAGGGAGGAGGCAGTGGTGCCAGAGATCGAGAGGCACGGTTGGAGCAGTTGCTTCAATTGCGCCTCGTCACCCTTGGCGAAGAGGAGGAGCAGGATACCATGGGTACTGACGACCTAGGAGAAGAAGCAAGGGCACACTGGGTGCGTACCACGGTTGCCAAGAAGCTGCGTTTAACCCACCCACTCATAGAGCAAGCAGTGCATCACCACGCACTTGAGCTCCGAGGACAGGTTCTCGGCGGTGCACCCCTGCTGCCCATGGACAAGGTCGGTGCCTTCCATGCCGCACTGGAAGAAGTGGCTATGGAGGCTCGCCTCCTTGGGTCTAACATCAGTTTGCATCAGCCATTGGAAGATGGGCGGGGTGATATGGGAAGCAGCGTACTAAATGGACAAGAGGGAGAGTGGCTCCTAAAGTATGTGGCTAGACATGAGTTGGAAGTTCATGCTAACGTATCATTGACCGTGTACCTCGTGCATGACCTCCGCTTTGCACTTAGCCACATGAATGCGGATGATTGGTGGATGGTGAGTTGGCTCATTGGGAGGTTGAGGGAAGGCATGAAAGGAATGGAGGAACTTGTGGCTGCAAAGACATGGGCAATATTCGGGCAGGAGATGAGGAGAGGGCCACAGCCCCTAAGTGGCATCCCAGGAGGAGGCTCTCCTTCTGCGATGATGCCGCAGATGGTCACATGGGCCATACAGGAGGATTTGAAGGAAGAGAATTATGGGGAGGAGCATGAGGAAGTTCGACAGGCTAAGCTGGTGGAAGCACTGGAGCAGATGGGGGGATTCGAGCATGTGGCGGAAGTGTTCGGATGGTTGGGAAGTGTCGACTACAAGGAGAAATTTGCAGAGCATCGTGAGCCATACGACCAGGCAATGGACGGGATCCTCGGTTCAAGTGGAGACGCCAACAAGGGAGGGGGCATTGGAGGGCAGCCAAATGAGGCAGAGGAGGCGAGGTCACAAGGGGAGGAGAAGATGGTAGTGGAAATACACATGAACGAGGAGGCAGTACAGATCCCGGTCTGTCCAGACTTGACCCCATAGTAGAAAGAAGACCTGGAAGTGTTGTGCACCCGCTACGCACACATCTTCAGTTCCAGGCGCGAGAGGATTGGAGAGTATGGTGTTGAGTTTGCCATCGACACAGGGGACTGCCCCCGTATCGCCACGCCATCCTTCCGGATGTCCCCAAAGGAGAAGGAGGTATTGGATGGAGAGATACAGGCATGGTTAGACCACGATGTCATTCGGCCTAGCGCCAGTCCTTGGGCCTTTCCGGTAGTGATGGTCCCAAAGAAGGATGGAGGATTCCGTGTGTGCATTGACTACCGTGCACTGAATGAGAAGACAATGGCAGCTGCAAATCCTCTCCTCAGGATCGATGACATCATCGACGCCGTGGGGAGATGTGAGGTCTACAGTACACTAGACGCCAAGACAGCATATCACGCCATTTGTATGGACCCGGGGAGCGTCGCCAAGACAGCCTTTGTGACTCATCGGGGGTTGTATGAATTTGTGCGACTTCCCTTCGATCTGAAGAACGCACCAGCCGCCTTTCAGCGGGTCATCAACAGGGTGCTACATGGGGTGACATGTGTCGTCCCGTACCTGGATCACATCATCATCTTCTTACGTGATTGGGACACCCACATACAGGATCTCGGAACAGTATTCTTGCGGATTGAAGCAGCTGGGTTGGTGCTCAAGGCGTCCAAGTGCAACTTGGAAGCAAGTCAGGTGCTATACATGGGGCACGTGGTAGGAGCATGCGGTGTGTCCCCAGACCCGCAGAAAGTGGCAACAATTGTACGCATGCCAGCGCCAACTACACCAACAGAGGTGAGGTCATTCTTGGGCCTTGCAACTTACTACAGACGGTTCGTACGAGACTTTACAAAGATTGCAAGGCCCTTGCATGCCCTAACCCGTCTGCGACAGGATTGTGTGTGGACAGAGGAATGCCACTACGCATTCGATCAACTTGAGGAGGCACTGATGAGCGCACCAATCCTGGTGTCGCCGGACTTTGGGAAGACGTTCATGGTGCAGACAAACTTGAACTACCAAGGTATGGGAGCAGTTCTAGCACAGAAGGACGTCAAGAAGAGGGAGCGAGTGGTGTGTTACGCCAGTCGCACGTTGGTGGGAGTAGAGGCAAACTATGTACCAGTGGAGGGGGAATGTTTGGCGGTGGTGTGGGCAATACAGTACTTCTGTCCATACCTGTACGGCACAAAGTTCACATTGGAGACAGATCAGTACGCTTTGGAGTGGCTGCACTCCATGAAGAACCCTACAAGGAAGTTGGTCAGGTGGGCCATCTTGCTACAAGAGTACCAGTTTACAGTGCGGTACTGCAAGGGAGCATCAGCAGCAAATGTGGATGCATTGTCACGACTGCCACTCCTGGTTGCGGAGCAGCCGTTGGCATGTGAGGGGGAGGTGGAGACAGGATATCCCCTTATGGGAAGCTTTGTCTTACAAGCAGTGGCAGCTAAGGAGGACATGGGAGGGAAAGCAGCGGAAGCACCTGAATAGGAGGCACAAGAAGAAGAGACAATACAAGAACAAACAACACGACAAGGCTAGCCAACACAACGATTTGGGCAGCAGACTGGCGTGACAGGCGAGGGAGGACCGGATGACAGGGGTCAGAATGATGACCCTCAGGAACATTTTTTCGATTACCATCTGTGTACGACCTGGCAGGACGAGGACGAGGAAAATGCAGGCGATGTGACGCTGGACACCAACCTCATCCAGTTTCTCACCAGTGGGGTAATGAGTCTGCTGTGGACGGACAAGGAGAGGCACAGAGTGAGGGCACGCGCACAACGGTTCTTCATACAGCAACGAAAACTCATGCATTACCCAACTGGATATTACCCTGCGTGCGAGGTCCGAGCCCTTGAAGAGCGGGAGGCAATTGTAGTACGTGCGCATAAGATGGAGCATTATGGAATGGAGCGGACAGCCAACTTGGTGAGCACCAGCTACTACTGGTCGGGGATCTTCTGCATGGCAAAAAATGTGTTACTTTCCTGTCAGGGGTGTCTGTTTACGCGGGCAACTTTCACCATGCACACGCCGCTCCAGAGTGTCCCAGTGGTTGGGCCATGGCATAGGCTGGTAGTGGACTTGGCAAAATTGCCACCTACGCTGAGCGGAAACCAGTGGGTGCTGGTGGCCATTGACCATTTCACCAAGTGGGTCGAAGTGCGAGCCCTACAGAACAAGACTGCAGAGGGGGTTGCACACTTCTTGCTGGAGGATGTTAAGGCAAAGGTGGTACACTACGACCAAGGAGGAGAATTCCAGCGAGAAGAGGTTACACTACTGAAGGCGTGGGAGGTGTACATCGAGCTGTCGACACCAGAACACCCTCCGTCTTCGGGGCTGGTGGAGCGGTTCAACCGCACTCTCAAGGCAGCATTGGCCAAGACCGCCTCTACGCATGGTATGGAGTGGGATCGTGTGTTACATCTGGTAGCTGCAGCGTACAGGTTTGCTGTGCAGTCATCAACTAAATTCAGCCCGTTCTACCTCACTTACGGAAGAGAGGCCAATCTTAAGCTCCTGGGTGAGCCAGCATTTGGGGAACAGGATCTGAGTGAAGCCACTGAGAGGCAAGTCGTGGAGTACGTTGCTGAGTGAGTAGCAGATGTGCGGGCATCAATCTCTCAAGTGTGGCAGAACAGTGATCGGGCGCAAGTGAGCCAGCGGGAGAAGTACAATAAGCAAAGGATCGTCCCTACAGAGGCAAAGAAGGTGAAAGTGTGTACCATGGTATTGTGGAACTGTGCCCAAGGAGGAGGACGCAGAAGAACTGAGCATGCAGTAGAAGGACTCTGGGAGGTGGCAGAGATCTACCCGGACCTCCATGTAAGGCTCGTGGGTGACGGACCCGGGAATGGTTTTGTAGCCAGCCTCGAGGACTGCTACCCCGTGACAAACACTGACCTTCGGTACCAGTGGATCAGCGCCATCGCACCAAGCAAGCAGATGTGGGAGAGATTGAGGGAGTGGAACAAGAAGACAGCGTTGGGAGGAGAAAGGAGAATTTGGCGAAGGAAGAAGCAGCAAGGGAAGGACGAGCCAGGAGGAGCAGAAGTGGAGGAGGAGCCTAAAATTGGAGAGGGAAAGCCAGAGGTGGAGGACGTGGAGGAGAGCGTGTCTCTCCGTCACTACCTCTCGACTGCTGAGCCTATCCCAAGTGGCACGCACAAGCGTTACATTGATGAAGACGACGAGTCTGAGGATGGAGCACAGGGGGGAGGTGGGCCACATGAAGTGACATTGGGAGAGGATGCCGAGACCATGTTTGGGACACCAGCAGCCATGTCCACTATGGCAAGCTAGGTTACGGAGTCTACACCAACAGCACCAGTAAAGCCGAAGGAAGGGGAGAAGCATCCTGAGGGAGAGAAGCAAACGGTGAGGAAGAAAAAGAAGAAGGTCAACGAGGTGGGAGGACAAGTGCCGGAGACAACCCTGATTCTGGGAACCCCAGTCGGAGGACCCGCAAACGCCACATCTACCCCATCGACCCTGGCAAGGAAGAAAGCTGCAGCAGCACCAGGAACGGCATCAATGATGTTAGCTACTAAAGCAGGAGGAGTGAAGGTAGCGCCGCCCACAGGGATGGCGACGCCAGCGGCAGCCCCTGCTGTGGTCACGACGGCAACCACGGGAGCAGCAGCAGCAGGAGCAGCAAAAGCCAAGGATGATGCCGGGTGGAGGAAGGTGAAGGAGAAGGCAGCAGATGAGGGACGAGCGAGGGGTAAAGACAAGGAGAAGGCAGACGAGGGAGAAAAGGTCAAGAGAAAGAAGAGTAAGGAGGGAGCGGGCACCAGTGGTGCACCGCCCGCTAGGGAGTAACAGACTGGATAAAGGAGGGAGTGCCTAACGGAAGGCATTTCAAGGGGAAGCACTATGGGGGAGGAGGAGAGCTGACAGGGGTGTCTGCTAGGTCTGGGTTTTGATGCAGGGTGAACCCTTCGGCGCCAATGCTTTTCCCCAGGAAAAAAATGGGTAGTCCCCTGGAGGCTGTAGGAGGGATAGGAGGAGCAACGGTGGATAGCGGTAAAAGGAGTAGACGCGGGGCAAGAATTGAAGTAGAGAAAAAGACGGCTTCCGAGAGCTTCGGAGCAGCTCCCTTGTGAGGGGGAGGTTACACCTGTAACCCGACAAAAAGTAGATCACAAAATAATGTGACCCAAGGGGATTTTTTCAGCATCATCGGCGTTCGGAAGATCCCTTACGGTAGGGGAGTGAGAGAGGAGTCGGGGAGTTTTGGATACGGGAGGCGTGACTTTTTGAGGGACAACAAGTAGTGCGGACTTGTGCAAAAATTTAATTTGAACATCTCCATGCGTGTATCACGACAAGATCTATCTAGCGCAACGTTCGGCGCTCAATTCCGACCACAAATGGCTAAGTTATGGCCCGAGGACGGAGGTGACCACAATGGTGGCGAGGCATTGTATTTTTGGGGATACGCAACTTTGACGAGGCATAACTTGGAGGAGACTTGGCCAATTTTTACGTGCCACCACTTCATGAGATGCGTCTACATCAGACCTACCGAACGCACCTATCGGCACCACAATCCGAGTTCAAATGACTAAGTTATGCGAATGTGACCGGGGTGACCATGATGGTGACATGGCATTGTGTTTGCCACGAGTGTTAAGCGGATCCGACATATGACAACGGCGTTGGTGACAGTGAAAAATCGGACCTCGCTCGCCAAAATCGCGAGAAACGGGGAGTGGCGCGAGGTGCGCGTGATGGTGACGTACAATTGTGTCTTGCACGCACTTGGTGTGGACGCGAGTGGTGAGAGGGGAACGGAAGAGCGACTTGGGTTCGTCGCAAGGAAGTTTATGAGGAGAAGCTTGAGATGGCGGGTCGTGACTTCGCGCCCACCGCTCGCGCCATTCAAGAGGTAACACGAGGTGACCATAACAGTGTCGCGGCACTGTGTCGCGCGCGAATGTCGACGGGCACCGAAGCATGAGGAGGACGAGGGGATGGACCACACAAATGTGCCACGGAACCGTAAAAGAGGGGAACCTATTGTACGCAACCAAAGTTAACGGGTGTGACCTCGCTAAGAGAAACGGCAAGAGGGGAGAAAGCTTTGGAAGGATTTTATCGAGCATCATTTAATGCGCGTGAGCGGCAACAGTGAGGAGCGGCAATAATTTCGTGGTGCAAAAGGAAGGCGAGGGCAAAATAGGATGCGAGTGGGGCAGTATTGGGAGAGAGCGACGCGACTACCGGATTTTAAAAGAGGACGCGACAAAGAGGGTCAAGCGTAACTCAATCGCGCTGTGATGGTGGACATGAGGACAGAAGTGAGGCCGGAAGCAGTTTGCGACCTGGAAACGACAAAGGCGACGAGTGGATTTTCTTGACAAGAGCGAGGTCGCGGTCGCTCCCCGACTGAAGCGACTATTTTCATGAGACGGATTGGGCTTCGCGAGTGTTATGACAGGAAGGAGGGCCGTGAGAAAGGACATATTGTTGGATTTTAAAAAGAGAGGATTGTTGTAAGAGGGGAACTCACGGACTGCCTCTTCAAAAGGTGAAAGCAACGGAGCGGAATCACGAAAAGCGATGGGAGTCGCCGGAGGGGAGATGGCTTCGCAAAGTTTTATTTGGACCTTGATGGCAAAGAAGAGGATAAGAAAAAGGGGAAGTGGACCATCTTGACAAAAACGCGGTATGCGTGTTGTGAGGGTCTACTAAGGCAAGGCGTCGTTGCTATTTTGTTTAAGAATCAAGAAGTAAGGATCTTGCTCGAGGGAGAGATGAGCGGAAAAAGGGAATGCGCATAGATGGAAAAGGGTTGCGAGGCCTTGCTGTGTCTACTCAGCTAAGAGGAGAGCAAACTATGCCATAAAACAGCTCCTTTCCTTATCGCACTTATTGAAAAGAAAAAACTCAACGGGCTGTCCGAGGAAGCGCCGACCAAGGAACAACGCGAGCCGCGGGCCAAATTCAAGCTTGAGAGCTGACCAGAAAAATGGAATTGAGAAGTGGCAAGATGGAGGAACAGAGGAGGAGGGAAAGATTCATCATGCAGTTATGTTTGAGAGAATTCTAGGGGGAAATAAGAACTGGTGCTAGTCCTAGTTTCTATTGTGTATTTCCAGCTCTAGGAGGTGCTCGTAGAGGGCAAGGGAGTTTGAATCCACCTAGCTGTATGCAGCATTTTTAGACTAGTTCATTGGTTTTGGGATGAAAAGGGGAGTCGCGCTTCGGCGGACTCGTGAGAGGTGTTGGATATAGTCACTGTTCAAGGCAATCTTTCAAGCTAATGTTGACATTGTGACTAACTTCCGCTCAATTTGCTCTTGCTTTCCATTCTTCATTTGTGTTATCGCCGTGCGTGATCGTCCACGTATCCGGAGCCGCGTGTGCTTGGGAATAGGGCCCGGCCGGAAGCAAAGATGTCCATGCAACGTTCACTCGTCGTAGGCTAGGTCCTCACACCTTTGACCTTTAATCGGGAAGATGCTAGGGAGCTCGGATGGAGGGGACATACGACCACTAGGCCGTGAGGGACAAGAAGCCATCGCCAAGGTCGGGAGCCGCGCGCCACGCACGCTCGCGGGTGGAGCTCAGACGAGGACGGAGCGACAAGGAGGTCGACTGCCACATCGCTGAGGCCTATCGGGGTGGTGAGTTCGGGCGTCTTGAGCCGGTGTGGGACGGGCTTGTGGCTTGCGTGGGTGGGTGTAACGTCTTGGATGCCGCTTTTGGAGTAGAATGCATATGGCGGTGCGAATCTTTGATGAAATTTCAAGTGGAAGACAGCGTTGGGAAGCTTGGGACGAGGCGCATCTAGCGTGCTTATCGGTGTTTGATTTGAGCGGTGGTAGAGACTGTGATGCCGATTCCTAGGGAGCCGCACGTTGCTATCCTCCCTTGTGTGAGATTACGGCCTCTAGAATGTGAGCCTTAGCCTCCATGGCTAACTTGTGTGGCTTGTGAAATGGCTGACTTGCCCAAGCTCTAGCTCTATATGTACTCCATCATTTTGAGTGATTCAACAACCATTCTTCACCACAAGTCATGCCCTTCCAATCTAGTATGCTCGGTGCTCCAAGGCTCCCTCTCCTTAAGTTCCAACAGCCATGGAATGTATGCTTGATTTCGCCATCTGTCGCCTGCACAACTGCTGCAAGACTCTGCTTGCGCGGGATCTTCGTTGCCCCAAGCAGGCGGTACATGTCGCCTTCCTTTACCGACCTGGCCAACGCCTCTCTGGTTTCCTTGTTGAGGATGTAGGCATAGTCGTCATCAAAGATGACTCGCAGTCTTGTGTTGGTAAGACAGGATACTGAGAGAAGGTTGAATAGAGTATCAAGTACATACAACACGCCATGGAACACTCCTTGTTCTGTGCCATGCTAGATCTCTCACCTCATCTCTAGAATCCCAATCCCCTCTGCATACACCACCCGATCATCATCGAAAGCAATTGGATGGGAGGGAATGGAGAGCAGCTGTGTAATCCATTCATTGTGGTCCGTCAGACTCTTGGTACACCCTAAGTCCTTGAACCACGCCAGATCGACCTTTTCCTTCTCCGACATGTCAGACTTTGCCATGAAAAGGCGGTTGGAGACGTCCTTGGCCACGTTCATGTTGCCAAAATGGTACACACCAGTCTGGTTTTGCTGCACCTGCTGCTGCTGACGTTGTTGTGACTGCTGGTGCTGTTGCTATGGAGATTGCTACATTTGCTGCTGCAGATGCAACTCCTTCTGGTCCCTTTTAAACATGAAGCATTCTTTCTTGTAGTGCCCCTCTTTGTGGCAAGCAACAGCAGCAATGCCCACAGCAACAGTAGCAACAGTCAGAGCAACGTCAACAGCAGCAGCAGCAGTAGAACTAGCATGGCGTGTGCCATTTTGGCAATATGAACGTCGCCAAGGAGGTGCGCAACCGCCTCTTCATGGCGAAGTCTGACATTTCACAGAAGGAAAAGGCGAATCTGGCATGGTACAAGGACTCAAGGTGTACCAAGAGTCTGACGTACTAGAAGGAGTGGTTTACGCCGCTGCTCTCCATCACTTCCTGACCGATTGCTTTGGGTGATGATCGGGTGGTCTATGCTGAGGGGATTGGGATTGTGGAGATGTGGTTGGAGACCCCGTGTGGCATTGAAGTAGGAGTATTCTTCAGCGTACTGTATGTGCCTGATGCTCCATTCAACTTTCTCTCATTGTCCTCTCTCACCAACACAGGAGTGTGCGTCGTCTTTGACGATGACTATGGCTCTATCCTTGACAAGGAAACAGGAGAGGACTAAGCCTCGTCGGTTAAGGAAGGCGACATGTACCGCCTGTTGGGGGCGACCAAGATCCCGTACGAGCAGAGTCTTGCAGCATAGGTGTAGGCCACAAATGGCAAAATTTGGCATGTGCGCTACGGCCCCATCGGCCTGCGCGCTTTGCAGCAACTTCAAAGAAAGCAGATGATGCGTGATTTGCCCACCATCTCTAACTTTGAGCAGCAGTTGTGCATTGGCTGTTTAGAAGGAAAGCAGCATCGTGAGGTGTTTTCTGGAGTAAGGGAGCGTGCAAAGGAGGTGCTGGAGCTGGTCCACACACACTTGAGTGGCCCGATGTAGACCCAGAGCTTTGGAGGCTCTAGGTATTTTCTCACCTTCATTGATGATTTCAGCCATTACACTGTTGTGTACTTCCTTTCCTCCAAGGACTAGTACTTTGACAGGTTCAAAGAGTTCAAGGCCATGGTGGAGAACCAGACTGGCAAGAAAATCAAGGCGCTGCGTAGCGACCGCGGTAGAGAGTATCTTATAAAGGAGTTTTACGACTACCTCACAGCAGCAGGCATCAAAGTGCAGCACACAGTGCCATACTGGCCGTAGCAAAACACGCCAACCGCACCATCGTTGAGTCGACGCGCTCCATGCTACATGCGGCTCGGCTGACCTTCGACTTTTTGGCCGAAACAGTGAGTACTGCGGTGTACATCAAGAACCGCACTCCAAGGCCTTGGAGCACATAACGCCGTACGAGGCATGGTTTGGCAGGTGTGGGTCATCTTTGCGCGTTTGGCAGCTTGGCACACATGCACGTTCCAAAGGAGAAGTGACAAAAGTGGGATGGGAAGAGTGCACAGATGCTGATGATTGGCTACAACGTGGCAAGCAAGGCGTATTGCATCTACGAGAGGGATATAGGACACGTCATCACCTTCAAGGATGTCGTCTTCAACGAGCGCAACGTCATCCGTACCAACATTGTCTGTGAGGAGGCAGCAGAAGCAACAGCTGACGGGTAGTGGGAGCAGATATCCTTCATGACCTAGTCTCTCCTGATTCGTCCTCCACTGTGACAGTAGGAGAACCAGTCTATTCTCCCATGTCTGATGCAGCAGATACAACGGGCTCATCGGCAGAAACAGAGGGCGAAGATGCACCACCATCAATAGGAGCAGTTGTGCCAGTAGCACCGCACCAGCCACTTGCCAACGCTCCAGTACCTGGTTGAAGGTACCCTCTTAGGGTGCGCTACAAGCCTTGTGAGCACGGGCATTTCTGGTTACCCCAAAACCAGACCAGATGAACGTTGCAGTGGCAGCAGACTCTGATGAGCCGACGTCATACAAGGAGGCCATGGCTGCACCAGATGCTGCAGATTGGGCGTAAGCTATGCTATAGGAGATACAATCGCAGCTCAACAACAGTACGGGGGAGCTGACTGAGCGTCCACCTAGACGTAAGGTGATCAAGTGCAAGTGGGTGTTCAAGACGAAGCGGGGGGCAGATGGCAACCTAGAAAACTACAAGATAAGGCTAGTCGCCAAGGGCTACTCGTTGTAGGAAGGCATCGACTATACAGAAACCTTTGCTCCTGTTGTAAAGTTTGCCTCTATGTGCACGTTCTTTTCTTATCCAACAGCTGAGGACTTCGAGATTTACCACATGGATATCAAGACGGCATTCTTGAACGGTGACTTGGAGGAGGAGATTTATATGGAGCAGCCGGAGGGGTTCGTCAGGGATGGCCAAGAGGACCTAGTTTGCAAGTTGCAGAAGTCGCTGTACAGCCTCAAGCAAGCGTTGCGTGCTTGAAACTAGAAATTGACGAACATGATAGCTGAGAATATCCTGACAACCAAGTGAGTCGCATTCCTCAAGCGTGGAGCCTAGGGGCTCGACTCTGGCACAAACGACCAGTGGGAAGGATGGGTTCATCTCCATTGGGAACACTGAATATCGCTTTAGGTGTGCCAACGGCAGCCTTGTCCATGCGCAAGGCGAGGAAGATAAGTTGATCAGCATCAACGTGAACGATGCTTTAAAAGACTTGAAGCTAGAGAACGTCGTCTACATGCCGTTGTTTACGGCAAACCTCTTGTTTGCATCCAAAATAACGGAACACAACAAGACAGTCATCTTCTCAGAGGAGGAGGCCGTGATTGTCAAGAACAAGGACATCATGATCTCCTATCCCAATGAGAGTCTTGTCGCACAGATCCCAAGAGTTGATGGGCTCTACGTGTTGCTCACCAAGCTCCTTGAGAGGGTAAATGAGGGATATGCGGTGGTAAAAGAGCCAAAGTCTCTAAAGCCTGATGTTGCATCACAAGTCGTCACCATGGCGGTCAACTCCACCAACATAGATGCTAGGCTGTGGCACAGGCGGTTTGGCGATGTGGCCGATAGCATACTGCAGGCTATGCAGTAGTACAAAGTGGTTCATGGGATGGAGGGATGCAAGGCCAAGGATGAGAGAAAGTGCAAAAAGTTGAGTGAGCCATGCCTCCAAGGCAAGGCAAAGAGAAAGTCCTTTCAACATAATATACAACGTGCGGTAGCAATCTTGGACCTGATTCACTCTTATGTGTGCAGACGATTTTGCAGCCCTTTGAACGGCGGCAGGAAGAATTTCTTGACCTTCATCGATGACCGCTGTCACAAGATGAGGATCTATTTCCTTAAGACAAAATAAGAGGTGAAGGAGAAGCTGCAAGAGTTTATCGCCATGTAAGAGGGGCAGACAAGCAAGAAATTCAAAGCACTACATATGGACAACGGTGGAGAGTACGAGGCGTTTAAAGGCTGATTGAGTCAACACGGCATCAACCACCTGAAAACTTTGTCTTATACCCTCTAAAGTAATTGCGTTACTGAGCTGATGAACCAGACTATCCTTGACCTGACACGAAGCATGCTCTTTGACGCCAAACTCGTACCGTACTTCTGGGCTGAAGCTACAAGAACTGTTTAGTACCTTGTGAATCTCAATCCGGCAGTAGTGCGTGGAAGGCGTGGTTAAAAGCAGCAAGAGAGCAGCTCAGGTCGCCACAGGAGGCTTGGTCACGTTAGAAGCCAAATGCCTCATACTTAAGGGTCTTTGGCTGTATTGCCTAGGCAAAGGTCTAAGCAGGAGAAGGAAGTGGCATGCTGGATGCACGTGCTCGTAAGTGCGTAATGGTCTGATACGACACTGCACAGACGACGTACAAGCTGTGGGATCAAGCGGCTGGAAATGTTGGAACGGAAGGAGTGAGGGAGCCTTGGAGCAGCAAGCATTAGGGACTGGAAGGGCATCACTTGTGCTGAAGAATGGTTGTAAAATCACTCAAAATAATGGAGTACATATAGAGGTAGAGCTTGGGCAAGTCAGCCCTCTCACAAGCCACACCACTTAGCCATGGAGGCTAAGGCTCACACACTAGAGTCCATAATCTCATACAAGGGAGGAAATCAGCCTAGCAATCAGGCTGACCACTCAACAACCTAGAGAGCTAGAGAATGCTCTCATGGCATACTCCTAGGGGTCACATAACCCACAATCCCATGGAGAATCGCCATGAGTCCATGGCTAGCATTCAAGGATCTCACCTCACCTAAAAAGTAAGGAGAGGTACCTTTTTCCTAGTCAATACACTCAGATAAGGCAACCCTAGAATCTAGGACCTTTTTGGATATTTCTCCCATCAGGTCTTGACTCTGGATCTCTTGCCTTTTTCTTTTCTCACGCTAAGGCATGGAGCCATCGCCCATGGTCACGTGGATATCGGTGATCGATGATCTCGAATACTTCGAAAATTCATATCTTCCAATCCAACCGTTGGACAGACCTCAAACTTGGACCGTAGACATTTTGCCACCTTTTTATTTCAATGGTGAAGTTGGATTGACGATCGGAGCAGGCCTCTGGTACTTTCCTGCAACTTGTTCATGTGGACGTGAAACTGAGCCGGATGGCTCCTTTCCGAACAATCTCCCACTTGGCCGTAGTAAGAGTGGGCTGAGTCCATATGCCTTCATGCAGAACTGCCACTTCTCACGGGTTGCTGGCTTGGTGCAGAAATCAGCGACCTGCTTGCTGGTTGGAGTAAACCCCAGCTTGATAGCACCCTCTCGTACCATGTGCGTGATGAAGTGATATGCGATGTCAATGTACTTGGTGCATGCATGGTACTCAGGATTCTTGGCGAGTGTGATTGCGCTCTTGTTCTCGATGCGCACAGGAACTGGAACAGCTGCACTCCCACTCATCTCTGCCATGAGACGCTGAAGGCAAACTGCTTCCTCGGCTCCAAAGCTGAGAGAGACGTACTCAACTTCCGTGCTTGAGGTGGCCACGACCAACTGTCGCTTGCTGCATAGTTTGAAGCCCAGCATTCATGAGGAACACATGTCCACAGATGGACTTGCGGTCCTCAGGGTTTGAAGCCTAATCAGTGTTAGTGTAGCCGACGATGCTGTTGTCTTTGCCGTTGTAGGTGATGCCGATGTTGATGGTTCCTGAAAGGTAACGGAAGATTTGCTTCACTGCCTTCTGGTGCTCAGGTCCGGGATTTGCCATGTGCTGGCTAACAGCGCTAATAGCCTTTGCGAGGTCCGGCCTGGTTGCAACCTTCACATGTATGAGGCTGCCGACGGCGCTCCGGTACTTCTCCCGCTCAGCAGCATTTGCTTCTTCTTTGAAGCTCACGAGGTACTACCACGTCTCCAACGGTGTGCTCATGCGTTTTGCTTATATCATGCTGAACCGCAGCAAGATATCCTTGATGTAGCGGTTCTGCTGTAGTGAGAGAGAGCGTGATTTGCGGTCACGCGTGATCTGGATACCAAGGAAGTATGATGAGTTCCCGAGATCCGACATCAGGAAGTGCTCCTGCATGGCCTCCTTGAACTCCTACAGTGCAGACATGCTGTTGAAAAGGAGGAGCATGTTATCCACATAGACGATGATGATGAGCACCTCATGACCATGTTGCCAGCGATAGACACTATAGTCACACTCGTTGCGCTCAAACCCCATGCACTGGAATGCCACATCCAACTTCTGGTTTGAAGCACGCGACGTTTGTTTGAGACCGTACAGCGACTTCTGCAACTTGCAAACCAGGTACTCGTGGCCATCCATGACGAACCCCTCCGGCTGCTCCATGTAAATCTCCTTGTCCAGGTCACCGTTCAGGAACGCCGTCTTGACGTCCATGTGGTGGACCTCAAAATCCTCTGCTGCTTCATAGGAAAGGAGCGTACGCATAGAGGCAAACCTTGCAACAGGAGTAAAGGTTTCCGGGTAGTCGATGCCTTCCTGCTGCGAGTAGCCCTTGGCGACCAGCCTTGCCTTGTACTTTTCCAGGTTGCCATCTGCTCCCTGCTTCTTCTTGAACACCAACTTGTACTTGATCACCTTACGTCCAGGTGGACACTCAGTCAGTTCCCACGTATCATTATGGAGTTGTGATTGTATCTCCTACTGCACAGCGCCCAATCTGCCGCATCTGGTGACTCCATGGCCTCCTTGTACGACGTCGGCTCATCAGAGTCTGTAGCAACTGCGACGTTCATCTGGTCTGGTTTCTAGAGCATCCACAAATGCCCGTGTTCACGAGGCTTGTAGGACAGCCTAAGAGGGTACCTACGATATGGTGCTGGAGCGTTAGCAGGCGGCCGACGCGGTACTGCCGGTACAACTGCTCCTGTTGATAGTAGTTCATCTTCTTCCTCTGCTTGTGCCGATGAGGCCACTATATCTGCTCAATCAAAGATGGGGGAGTAGACTGGTTCTCCCATTGTCGTAGTGGAGGAAGGATCAGGAGAGACTGGGTCAGGAAGGATATTTGCTCCTACTGCCTCATCAACTACTACATCTGCTGCCTCTTCACAGACAATGTTGGTGCTGATGACGTTGCTCTCGTTGAAGACGACATCCCTGGAGATGATGACGTGGCCTGTATTCCTCTTGTACAGGCGATACGCCTTGCTTGCCACCTCGTAGCCAATCATCCGCATCTGTGCGCTCTTTGCGTCCCACTTTTGTCGCTTCTCCTTTGGCACGTGCATGTGTACCAAGTTGCCTTATGCACAAAGATGACCCATACTCGGCTTCTTCCCAAACCACGCCTCGTACAGCGTCATCTGGTCAAGGGCCTTGGTTGGACTGCGGTTCTTGATGTACACCAAAGTGCTTACTGCTTCCGCCCAAAAGTCGTAGGTGAGCAGAGCCGCGTGCCGCATGGAGCGTGCTGACTCAACGATGGTGGGGTTGGTACGTTCTGCTATGCCGTTCTGCTACGGCAAGTATGGCGCAGTGCGTTGTGCCTTGATGCCTGCTGCTGTGAGTTAGTCCGGGAACTCCTTCCGCAGGTACTCTCCATCGTCGTTGGTGCGCAGCGCCTTGATTTTCTTGTGAGTCTGATTCTCCACCATGGCCTCGAACTTCTTGAACCTGTCAAAGCACTCGTCCTTGGAGGAAAAGAAGTACACGGTAGTGTAATGGCTGAAATCATCAATAAAGGAGAGAAAATACCTAGAGCCTCCAAACCTCTAGGTCTGCATCGGGCCACACAAGTCTGTGTAGAAAAACTCCAGCACCTCCTTCGCACGCTCTCTTGCTCCAGAGAACGCCTCGCGATGCTGCTTCCCCTCCAAATGGCAAGATAAGCAACTGCTGCTCAATGTTGGAGATGGTGGACAAGTCACCTACCATCTGTTTTGTTTGAAGTTCCTCTAAGGCATGCATGCCGATGTGGCTGTAGCGCGCATGCCATATTATGCCATTTCTGGCCCGTACCATTAGTGCAAGGCTTTGGTTGTGCGGAATCTTGATCGCCTCCAGCAGGCGATACATATCGCCTTCTTTCACCGACTTGGCCAACTCCTCTATTCTTTCCTTGTCGAGGATGTAGCCATAGTCATCGTCAAAGATGACGAGCAGTCCTGTATTGGTGAGAGATGACACTAAGAGAAGGTTGAACACAACATCAAGCACATACTGTTGAAAAAGGTGCCATCTGGCTCAGTTTCAGGTCCACAAGAGCAAGTTCCAGGAAAGTACCTAACGCCTACTCCGATTGTCAATCCAACTTCACCATTGGAATGATCAGGTGGCACAATGTCTACGGTCCAAGTTTAAGATCCATCCAACGATCGGATTGGGAGATATGAATCTTCAAAGTTTTCAGGGTCATCGACCGCCGATATGTGGGTGACCATGGGCGATGTTTCCATGCCTTAGCCTGAGAAAAGAAAAAGGCAAAAGGACCAGGGTCAAGACCTGATGGGAGATATATCCAAAAAGATCCTTGGTCTTAGGATTGCCTTGTCAGAGTGTGCTGACTAGGAAAAAGGTACCTTTCCTTACTTTTTAGGTGAGATGAGATCCTTGTGTGCTAGCCATGGACACGTGGCGATTCTCCATGGGATTGTGGGTTCTGTATCTACTAGGAGTGAGCCATGAGCCCATTTTCTAGCTCTCTAGGTGGTGTGTCAGTAGTCAGCCTGATCGCTAGGCTGATTTCCTCCCTTGTGTGAGATTATGGACTATAGTGTGTGAGCCTTAGCCTCCATGGCGAAGTGGTGTGGCTTGTGAGAGGGCTGACTTACCCAAGCTCTAGCTCTATATGTACTCCATCATTTTCAGCGATTGAACAACCATTCTTCAGCACAAGTCATGCCCTTCTAATCACATATGCTCGCTGCTCCAAGGATCCCTCTGGCATCTACAGTCCATTTTCTGTCAGACAGATTTCTGGCAGAAGGAGCAACAGAAGCAGGGGTAGCGCCGCTATCCAAGGGCAGCGCTGAGCATCACCAAGGCTCAAAATGGCAGCAGCTAGCGTTGTAACAGTAGCCCAGGCTTTGAAGAGGCCAGAGGGACGCGCCAACTTCACGTTTTGGAAGATCCGTACCCGCCTCCTTTTGGAGGAGAGGGGCTTGTGGGAGGTGGTGAGCGGCGACAAGCCGGCTCCAGTTCCATAGGCAAAACGCATCACCACAGCGCAGGTGGTGGCGGGGAAGACGCCGCAAAAGGGTGCAGCTGATGCGGGTTCTTTTGCAGTTGTACAAGCGACGTATGAGGAATGGAAGAAGAAGGACAGGCAGGCCTACAGGTTGCTTGTCAACACCATCTCCAACCCGCATCTTCAGTACGTGAGTGACAAGGCTACTGCAAAGGAGGGGTGGGACACGTTGTGCANGTAACAGTAGCCCAGGCTTTGAAGAGGCCAGAGGGACGCGCCAACTTCACGTTTTGGAAGATCCGTACCCGCCTCCTTTTGGAGGAGAGGGGCTTGTGGGAGGTGGTGAGCGGCGACAAGCCGGCTCCAGTTCCATAGGCAAAACGCATCACCACAGCGCAGGTGGTGGCGGGGAAGACGCCGCAAAAGGGTGCAGCTGATGCGGGTTCTTCTGCAGTTGTACAAGCGACGTATGAGGAATGGAAGAAGAAGGACAGGCAGGCCTACAGGTTGCTTGTCAACACCATCTCCAATCTGCATCTTCAGAACGTGATTGACAAAGCTACTACAAAGGAGGGGTGGGATAAGTTGTGCAAGAAGTATGATAGCAAGGATCCTGCAGTCCTCATGCTTTTGGAGGAAAAGATGATGGCGCTAAAAATGCAGGGTGGTAAACGGATGGAGGCGTATCTGGACAGGGCAAAGGAGCTGGCGAAGCAGCTGAGAGCAGCCGGCAACCCTGTGGAAGAGACGCGTTTCATCCTCCTCTTGCTGAGGAGACTCCCAACCAGCTACGACACGGTGCGAGAGACGCTAGAGTTCCAGCCAACTCTCGACCTCGACTTCATCTGCACACACCTGGTACAGGTGGAATTGCGTCGCAATGCAGCAAAGCGTAATGGCGGCAGCAGCAGTGAAGCAACTTTTGTGGCCACGAGCTCACGCAACCAGCAGCAGCAACAGTAGTATGGGCAGCAGAAAGGCAGAAAGAAAGGCAAATGCCTCTACTGCCAGAAAGAGGGACACTACAAAACGGAGTGTGTCAAGCTCAAGAGGGACCAGAAGGAGCAGCAGCAGCAGCAGTCATTATAACAGCAGTAGCAAAAGTAGTAGCAGTTACAGCACCAGTCACAATAGCGTCAGCAGCAGCAGCAGCAGCAGCAAAACCAGGCTGGTGTGCGCCACTTTGGCAACATGAATGTGGCCAAGGAGGTGCGCGACCGTCTCGTCATGGCAAAGTCTGACATGTCGCAAGTGGAGAAGGTGGATCTCGCATGGTACAAGGACTCAGGATGTACCAAGAGCCTCACACAGCACAAGGAGTGGTTTACGCAGCTGCTGTCCATCCCTCCCCGTCCTATCGCTATGGGTGATGATCGGGTGGTGTATGCTGAGGGGATTAGGATTGTGGAGATGTGGTTGGAGACCCCATGTGGCATTGAAGTGGAATTGTTCCATGGCGTGCTGCATGTACCTGATGCTGTAGTCGACCTCCTCTCAATCTCCTCTCTTACAAACACAGGACTATGCGTTGTCTTCGATGATGACTATGGCTAAATCCTCAACAGGGATACAAGAGAGGAGTTGGCCAGGTCGGTGAAGGAGGGCGACATGTACCGCCTGCAAGGGGCGACCAAGATCCCACGTGAGCAGAGTCTTGCAACAGTGGTGCAGGCGACAGATGGCGAGATCTGGCATGCACGTTACGGCCACATCGGCATGCGCACCTTGCAGCACCTTCAAGCAAAGCACATAGTGCTTGACCTACCTACCATCTCTAACTTTGAGAAGCAGTTATGCATCGGCTGTTTGGATGGGAAGCAGCACCGCGAGGCGTTCTCTGGAGCAGGGGAGCGTGCGGAGGAAGTGTTGGAGCTAGTCCACACGAAATTGTGTGGACCGATGCAGACCGAGAGCTTTGGAGGCTCTAGGTATATCCTAACCTTCATTGATGATTTCAGCCGTTACACTGCTGTGTACTTCCTTCCTTCCAAGGACAAGTGCTTTGACAGGTTCAAGGAGTTCAAGGCCATGGTGGAGAACCAGACAGGCAAGAAGATCAAGGCGCTACGCAGCGACCGCGGTAGAGAGTACTTGAGCAAGGAGTTCCAAGACTACCTCGCAACAGCTGGCATCAAGGCGCAGCGTACTGCGCCGTAGTCGCCGCAGCAGAACGGTGTAGCATAACGCGCCAACCGTACCATTGTGGAGTCGGCACGCTCCATGCTACATGCAGCTCGGTTGACCTACGAGTTCTGGGCCGAAGCCGTGAGCACTGCGCTCTACATTAAGAACCGCAGTCCAACTAAAGCATTGGAGCAGATGATGCCGTATGAGGCGTGGTTCGGCAAGAATCCGAGCGTGGGTCATCTTCGAGTTTTTGGCAGCATGGCGCACATGCACGTGCCAAAGGAGAAGCGGCAGAAATGGGATGCAAACAGTGCGCAGATGCTGATGATTGGCTACGACGTGGCAAGCAGGGCCTATCGCCTCTACGAGAGGGATACAAGCCACGTCATCATCTCCAGAGATGTCGTCTTCAACGAGAGCAACGTCATCGCTACCAATATTGTCTATGATGAGGCAGCAGAACCAGCAGCTGACCAGACAGTGGGAGCAAAAATCCTTCCTAACCCACTCTCTCCCGATCCTTCATCTACTATGACAGTGAGAGAATCACTCTACTCTCCCATGTTTGTGGTTGCAGATACAGCACCCTTATTGGCAGAAGCAGAGGAGGGAGATGTAGCACCACCTAGAGCAGCAGTTGTGCCAGTAGCACTACGCCAGCTGCCCGCTAACGCTCCAGCACCAGGTCGTAGGTACCCTCTTAGGGTGCGTTACAAGCCTGGTGAGCGCGGTCATTTCTCGATGCTACAGAAACCAGAACAGATGAACGTCACAGTCGCAACAGATTCAGATGAGCCAACGTCATACAAGGAGGCCATGGCTGCACCGAATGAAGCAGATTGGGTGCAATCCGTCGCAGTTGGAGAATGGCACGTGGGAGCTGACTGAGCACCCTCCAGGTTGTAAGGTGAACAAGTGCAAGTGGGTGTTCAAGAAGAAGCGGGGAGCAGATGGTAACCTGGAAAAGTACAAGGCGAGGCTGGTCGCCAAGGGCTACCCGTAGCAGGAGGGCATTGACTACACAGAAACCTTTGCCCCTGTTGCAAAGTTTTCCTCTCTGCGCACGCTCCTCTATTATCCAGCAGCTGAGGACCTCGAGGTTCACCACATGGATGTCAAGACGACATTCTTGAATGGTGACTTGAAGGAGGAGATCTACATGGAGTAGCGAGAGGGGTTCGTCATGGATGGCCAGGAGCACCTGGTCTGCAAGCTGCAAAAATCGCTGTACGACCTCAAGCAAGCGTCGCGTGCTTGGAACAAGAAGTTGGATGCGGCGTTGCAGTGCATGGGGTTTGAGCGCAACGAGTGTGAGTACAACGTGTATCGCTGGCAGCATGAGCATGAGATCCTCATCATCATTGTCTATGTGGATGACATGCTCCTCTTTTCCAACAGCATGTCTGCACTACAGGAGTTCAAGGAGGCCATGCAGGAGAGCTTCCAGATGTCTAATCTCGGGGAGGCGTCATACTTCCTCGGCATCCAGATCACGCGTGACCGCAAGTCATGCTCTCTCTCACTGCAGCAGAGCCGCTACATCAAGGATGTTTTGCAGCGGTTTGGCATGGAAGAGGCCAAACCAATCGGGACGCCGCTGGAGACGCGGCAGTACCTCGTGAGTTTTCGTGGAGAAGCTGATGCAGCTGAGCGGCAGAAGTACCAGAGCACCGTCGGCAGTCTCATGTACCTGATGGTGGCAACCAGGCCGGACCTTGCACATGCTGTTAGCGCTGTGAGCCAACACATGGCAAACCCCGGACGTGAGCACCAGAAGGCTGTGAAGCGCATCTTTCGCTACCTTGCTGGAACCATCAACATCGGCATCACCTACAATGGCAACGACAACAGTATCATCGGTTACACAGATGCAGATTGGGCTTCAAACCTTAAGGACCGTAAGTCCATCTCTAGACATGTGTTCCTCATGAATGGTGGGGCCATCACCTGGTTCAGCAAGCGGCAGGTGGTCGTGGCTGTTGTTCTGCTATGCCCCATGGCCACTGCTATGGGTTGACGGACAGGTTGGGCATGCACTGCTCCCTTGGAGTAAGTCCCCCAAACCTTGTTCGTGGTGCAAGTCCAAGCGAGACACCAGAAGTGTAGCGCAACGGATAGCATGTTGGACTTAGGGACAACAGGTCCTGCGATCGAGCCTTGATGTGCGCAGGAGGTTTTTTGACCTTCTAGCACAGGGGAAGTTTCTTAGACATTTCTCCATGCATGAGGAGAGTGCGCCACTTGGCGGTCAGTGGATGCGCCAATTGGCGGACTGGTGAGGTGGTTTGGAGTGACCACCCCAAAAGTGTCACTGCCCACACACCTTAGAAGCCAGGCCTAGGACTATATGTACCAGGCTCATTCCTCATTCTAATTACACAATCTGGCCTTAGATGCTCCTCACAGAGTTGTCCAACTAAGGAACAGTATAAAGAAGACACTGGTTGGTCTAAGCCCCAGGAGTTAGTCTTTGACTAGCACCTCGCGCGAAAGTGACCAAGTGTTAAGTGGACACAGTTGCTAGCAAGTGATTGCCTAGGAACTGCTCAGTGTGGAACCGTGATCCTGAGGGTGATATCTTCTCCTAGCTGAAATGCTAGGAGCGGACGGCAGGTGCTATTGTGTCGGCCCTGTTTTCTAGTCCGTTTGCCTCAGGCCGGTTGACAAAGGGTTATGGGCCCACACTGACCAGTTGTAAGGCACGCTTCGCTCAACTCTGGTACGCTCTCTCCAGGTGCACACGCCGGCTCCATCAACTCCATCAGCTCCATCAGCTTCATCAGCTCCAACGGCTTGGTCTGCACTTAGCACACAGGGACTAAGGACAAGCTCTGCCCTTGGAGGCACGACCCTTGTGTCCCAACCAGGACAAGCTCTGCCCTTGGTGGCAAGACCCTGGGTGTGTTGGTGTAGATAT